>JARFYF010000074.1:86287543-86299305 GCA_030265395.1 Rhina ancylostomus
TTTTAGAAATGGATGTAGAGTCGTTCTGGTATGCTCTGAAGTTTCTATTTCTTGTCAAGCAGAGACTTGATTCTCTCATCATGTTCATCAAACCAGTCTGGTTATTATCATGACTATGGTCCAAGCTTTCCATAGGTGGTTTTGTACAGTCTCTGAGTCTGAGGTTGGACTGAGGTTCAGATTAGCTAGCTGGTTGTCAGGCTCTGCTATAAACTCTTGCCTCATTGTATCATCCTTGACTTTGTTTACATTAAGTTATTTAACAGACTGTACTTTGGGAATGCCACTTAGTATGGATTTAGAGGTTGATTTTGGCAGTAATGAGCCTGTGATCTGTCCAGCAATCTGCACTACATGGTCTTAATCACTCTCGCATTTTGCTAGTCATTTTTTCCAACAATAACTTAGTCAATTAGATGCCAGTGCCTAGAGCTTAAATGCATCCAAAAGGTTTTGATTTGGTTGACGGGAAATGGTATGGGTTATAATTAGGCCATGCATGGTGCACAGTCTGAGTAGCAGCAGGCCATTACTGTTACATGTTTCAACTAATTTTCTGCCAATGGCTCTCTCCCAGGCTAGGTAGTTTGTTCCAATTCTTGTGTTCTGTGGCTGAGTTACAGCTGAGATCAAGTCCAGATTTTCATGAACTTTGGTTTAATCATCATTCGTCAATGTGGGAGCATAGACACTGACCAGGGTAACATTTTGTTATTCTTTCAACAGGAGTTGTGGAGTCATGGCTCTATCTTATCTCCCTTGGAGATGTATTAAGCAGCTGAAAAGTTCAGTCTTGACAGCAAAGCCAATAGCTACCTCTTCAGTATTATGACTGCTCAAGAATCATGGATACCTGCAACCACTTTGTCAGATGCCCCTCCTCTGCCAGGCAAGTTTCACTCAGTGCAGTAACATCAATGTTGTATCTAGCTAGCTCCCTTCCAACCAAAGCAATTTTTTCTCTCTGGTCTGTAAGCATTAGAGTTGTCCATTGAGGTATGCACATTCTATGTCCCAATTCTGAGTGAAGTCTCACTTTCCCTCTGATAGGGAATTCCCCAGTCATGGTAAGTTGGGCAAGGAGGAGATGCACCAGGCAGAGTTTGGGGCATCTTTTCCAACCCTTCCATGTTCCAAGGAAGTGAGCAGTGCGGTCCTAAATAAGGGCTGTTTGGTCACCTAAGTGGTTGTCAAATTTCACTCTCTTCTGTAAGAGCAACCCTGTGACCTAGATCATGTGCATGCAGGTTCATGGCTACAGCTTCTGGCATTTCCTTGCCTGTTGCTTTGATGCTCTCTGACCACAAGACCTGTTACAATGACTTGCACATGATTTAGATTATTGGTGAAGGAGAGGTTGTGCAGATTCAACCTTGCTCTCTAGTCTTGGCACATCTGGTCCCAGAGGCAAGACGTATTCAAGACTGCTGGAGATGAGTCTGGATGCAGGAGCTGTAGGAACAACTGCACAATGCTCTCAGGCCATATACAGGGATCCACTCCTGATTTTCTGTCTAGGTTTAGTCCCAAGGTATCATTCTTCACCAAGATAACAAACAGGGCAATGGGGACTTTGTCAGGGTTTTCTCACTCAGCCTTATCCTCTCTCGAGGCAAGGCAGTGAGGCTATTGTCCTATAGTTGGGATAGGGATGTGTATCCACTAAAGGGCTATCAGTTCAATTCAGGCTGGTAGATGATGATGGGTACCATGTGGGTACCTCTGGTCCAGTGAGCCCGAGGGACATGGGCCTTGGCACCAGCCTCTCCTGCTCCTTGGGCCCTGGTCCTTCTGGAAGCCCAGCTGTGTTGTGTTTATAGATACAGATATTTATTAGTTATATGTACATTGAAACAGTGAAAGTGTCTTTTTGCATTGCTGAGAATGTGCTGGGGGAAGCCTGCAAGTGTCACTACTCTTCTGGTGCCAACATAGCATGCCCATAGCTGTGCAGCTTTGGAATGTGGGAGGAAACCCTCACAGACATAGGGAGAACATTTAAAAACTCCTTACAGACAGTGCCGGAATTGAACCTGGATTGCTGGTGCTGTAATAGTATTATGCTAACTGCTACACTATGCTTTTGGTGCCCTGCCCCATCTATGGGGAAGCAGCACTTGCATTCTCTGGGGCCCCAACCAGCAGTGCCATCTTATGGACTATAAAAACCTACCCTAGTACTCCATCCTAACCTGGTCCTGTCTAAAAACATCCTACTTGCACTACTTCATTTATCTTTCAATTTGTTCCTTTTTTTTAGTGCTCCTTTCCTGTGTCCATCCCCCCCCTTGCCAAATTTAGCTTAAATTTTCCCATATTGGAACTGTTCTGATGGAGGTGGGACCAATGTCTCAGTAATCACTCAAACCATAAATTTTATCAAGTTGCCCTCCTATTTCTACATTCACTGGTAAAAAGCCCTTGGTACAAAGCTTGCCTTACTGCCTGATAGGCATAGAAATGACCAAGTTTTGTCATTTTCAAACAAATGTTCAGCAGTGGAGGAAGATGATGGTTAGAGAAGATGTGCAGCAACTGAATTTTCTCTATCTTTGATAGTGTGGAAATCTGAAAACTTTGAAACTAATGAGAAATTAAATATGCTGGTTAGGTACAGTTGCATATGTTTGTGTGGGAACAGGTGCTATTTTCAAAGTGTGCACAACTGAAAATGTTGGCGCTAGGTGTATCCTAACTTTTAAGGGGGGTTAGTAAATTTCTAGAACATGGTTTCATTAAAAAGGAAGCATGAATGGATTTAAAGGTGGATGAATCACCAGGGCCTAATGAGATATATCCCAGCGGGCTATGTGAGGTAGGGAGGAGATTGCTGGGGCCCTGAGATTTTTTTAAAAAAATCTTTGCTGGCCATAATTGAGGTGCCAGCAAATGTGATACTTTAATTCAAAATAGACAGACAGCAGGGAAAACCAGCTGATATAGGTCTGAGTCTGACATCAGTGGTAGGGAAATTATTGGAAATAAATTCCCAAGGACAAGATTAATTTGCACTTGGAAGTACAGAGATTAATCAAAGATAGCTTGGTTGGGGGGGGGGGGGGAGAAGAGAGAAAAGAGGAGATATCTTGTCTGATCAATTTAGATTATTTTTGTTTAAAAGGCTGTAACAATGTATTAATGAGGGTGGAGAGGTTGATGTGGACTTCAAAGTCCCACCTGAGAAACTGCTCAAAGGTTAAAACCCTTGGGATCAAGGCAAGTTGGCAAATTGGATCTAAAATTAGCTTGGCAATAGGAAATAGAGGATGATAGTGGAGAATTGCTTTCATGATTGAAGGGCATGACCAGTGGTAACCACAGATCAGTGCTGGGATCTTGTCTACATCTTTGTAAAACATTAGCTACAGCTGGAGTACTATGTAGTTCTCATCACATTGTAGGAAAGAGTGAACTAGAAGTGCAGATGATATTCACTAGGGTGTTGTCTGTGATGGACCATTCAGTTATGGAGGATGAAATAGGCTGGGTGTTTTTTTCCTTGGAGCAAAGAAGGCATAGATAGTAGGAAACTCAAGTTTTCTAAAACTAGAGGGCATAGAAATAGGGAAAGGGCTAAGAGGTTTAGATGATATCAGGAATAGAGGGTAGGTGGAAACTACAACAAGTAGGCACTCATTGCTGAGGCATACAAGGCTACTTACAAGAGTGGGTAAATGGGATTGGTATGTGATGGTCAGTAATCAACATTGGGCCAATTTCTGCTTTACAAATCAACCTTGAGAATGCTGGACATGGAAAGAATACTTTAGAATGTCCAGATAACACAAATTGGGTAAAAATAGTATCCTAGTTTCCACTAGTGCCTTTAAAATTTTAGGTGTACTAATCCTACATGAATTTAATCATGATTTCTTGTTAAGTACATGCAATGGGTTAATTTTACTACATCACTTAAGTGTCCCAGGGTACTCAAACCAGGCCATCAAAACACTAAGTTGCAGCAAAGGAGCCAAGGTTGAGAGAAAGGCAGTGTCTAACTTAACACATGGAGCCTGGAAAATTGATCTTTTCCATATCTTGAGCTGCCTCCCACTTGAGGCCAACCTGAATGATAGAAATAGAATATTTGGTGCCAGCAGCCTTTGACCATCTGAGAAAGTATCACCATCAATATCTCAAACTCAGTAAAAAGCTTGTGGTCTGACTACAGGGCAGCAATGATCTTACCCTTCTGTATATTGCAATCATGGGCTGCCAAAAGCAGGCACCTCAGCACTAGAATTATCACTAACATTGTCTCTGCAAAATCCTCAAATTTACAGGCAAGATAGGCAAATGCCTGCATCCCTATCTAGGCCAATATTACCAGCAATAAGGCTGTGATTACATTCAGCCACATCCAATGGGCAGGTTCCATTGCTCATATGCCAGACACCAGCATGCAGAATGCTAGTTAAAATTATAGAAATAGCACAGTACCTCACCCAACCATGCATCTTCTATTCCTCCAATGAAACCCTGCATATATAGAATTGGAGTAGTGGACAGTCATCCTTTATCCTAGGGGACTGCTCAAGAACAAAAGTTACCAGAAGGGACTGCTGAATGCATAAGAGGATCAGTGCAGAAAGTGCAAGGATAGATTGAGACAGACTATGGGTGGATCTGGAAAAACTAAAACATCAAGTATAATGGAGGAACAAAACAGGATTGAACATGTGGATTTGGCTAGTTTACATAAAAAGGAACTAGTGAGGAAATAGGAAAGTTCATAGGTTACAAAACCAAAGATAATACCAAGAGTGCAGTTTTGGTAGGATTAAACAGCCTTCAACCTCACTGGCATTTTTTTTGGAACAAATTCTCAGTTAATAGCACTACCAAGAAACAACAATTAGGTTCACCACATGGTTCACTAAAATTCACTCCCAGGCCACGTGTGAAATCATGCAGTAAACAAAAGAGCCAATGAAAGAATTCAGATGGGAAAGTTTTTTCTCCAAGATTACATTTAACACAAGCTGTACTCTGTTGACTTGAGCTTTAAGCATATTACTAGAAAATAACATTTTCTAAACAGCTTTATCTACATTTTTCCTATTGAAAATAAGAGTACCCAAGCCTCCTCCAGCTCAAATCTCCCTATAATTTCTTTTAAAAAACATTAAAATTGTATTACTCTATCAACGTTAGGCACTGCAAAATCTGGTGCTCAATAAACCTTTACCATGTCCACACAAATGAACCTGAAAACCAAACGACCATTTTGGAAGGCATATGATGATAAAGCAGATTTGTCAACGACAATTTAACCTTGAAGGCCGGTTATGGGAAGTTGCAATCTAATTATGGCCATATATCCTTGCTTCCCTCTGCCTAACACAAAAAGTACCCTGCCCCTAGAAAAAAATCTAAACTACAGATAGAAGTGAATAGTTGATCATTTGAAATTAGTATTTAAAATTAATCTAGTTAAAATTATGGGTTTAAACAAGCCTCTTACTCAGCACAAGGATTAATCTGAATTGAGAAGAATCCTATATAATTTTGCCAGAACATTCCTAGCAGACACGCGGTCTCCCAATTTTAAAGCCGTTAAAAAAAAATTGCCACATTTTACAAGACAACTCAGCGTGGGTTGAGTTCCTTTTTCTCAGACGTAGCCTCTCCAGATAGTTATAGACCAAGTATTTGAAGCTACTAACGGGAGAAATAAGAAGTCACCGAAAGTGGAGCTGATTGACTTTGGGAACTGTGGTGATGTGACCACGAAGCTTTTTTTTTGTTGGCACCCGACCCATTCTTGCCGAATCCCTTTCCACTCCTCTTCTAAATAAGCAACCCATCGCGAAAAGGCTGCCCACAGCTCCCATAGGAAGCAACGAACACGCCCAACTCCAGATATCACACTCCTCCTAAACCAACAAACAAACATAAAGCAAAACTAAAGTTATGCGCAGCCAACATTCCTTTTATAGCGCGACAAACCCTAACATTGTTGACGTGTATGGCGATTTCAGTGATTGGCAATTTCTCTGTCCAGTGCGGAACCAGCTCATACCGGCGCCAGTTCCAAAATAAGAAAGACGGTAAAACACAGTGGCCAATCATTGTCGGTATCAGGCGGAAGAGGCGGGCTCTCGTGTCAGTTGATCCCGCAGCACGAACTGACGTAAATCAACACAAAGACACGTGGTATTGGTGGCTGTCGGTCATTGGTGGGGAGTGGGTTTGCTGCTTGTGCGCTTACGGCGTGGATTCGGTGTGACACAATTACAACTTTCTGCTTTGAAGTTTTCTGTCTTTTTTCCTAATATCATTTAAATGCTATTTTAATTTTTCCGAATAAATAAGGACTTCAGCAGCGTGTGGTGGAAAGGAGCAAGAGCTTGAAGGATGTGAAAAAACAAAAAAGTGCACGGAAATAATAAAGAATAATACAAAATAAACTGCAAACATTTTTTTTCATCTCTCTCTGTAAACCCATGAAATCCTGTGGAGTATCATTCGGTGATGAGGAAAAGAAAATGGCGGCGGGAAAACCGAGTGAAATTGAGGATGACTTTCCAACTCTGACGCCCCAGGAGAGAGACTCTATTGCAACTCTCGATAGGTTAGAAAATTCTGCAAGTTTTGTGTTGTGTTTTTGATTGAGTTTTAGTGTTTGTGCATAAATTAAATCCGATGTTAACGTATGTCATCTGTCTGTCGCTATCGCACAGCCGACTGTTTGGATTTCTGAAGGTTCATGAAGATGGCGCCAGAACGAAGGCCTTGTTAATAAAGGTAAGAGCTGAGAAACAGTCTTTTTAATGTATTTTTGAATATATATGCTGCAATAGTTAACTTCTGCATTACATTCTCTTGAACAATAAAACCAGACTTTAAAAAAAACATTCCTACTTTCCGTTGGGCAGTCTCATTTGAATGTTGTCATATTTATTATATTTCTATAATAACTTGAGAAGCAATGGTGCATACGAAAAGAGACGTTTGTAGATGTTGAACGTGTGGTCTGAGCGACAAATCTTTTGTTCTACGTGGTTATATTAAAATTGGTTACTCTTTCGTCCTCCCCCTCCTTCTGTTTTGCCTTCCAAGTCTCTGGGCTCTGTGCTTGTGGGTTTTGTGTTGTGTATCAGTTGAAGTTTCGCTCCGCGTTAAAAATGGCTGCTGATCTCCAAGATGGCGGGACAGGGAGGAGAGAGGAAAAATAGTGAGAGATTGGAAAGGAAGGACAACAAAAAAAAAGAAACTGGGACCAATTTCATTGTTTCTTCACTTGCTACGTGCAATGTGTTGTGCATATGAAATATACCTCCTGAGGTGTTGGAAACGGAAACGTTGACGGGATTGTTTATGCGCTTTTAAGACAAATACACAATGATTCTTTCACTCAACCTGTAGCACGAAGCAGTAAATGTGAAACATAATGAAATGGCTGCAATACCATAGAGGCTGTGTGACATTTCATTAAATAGATTTTCAGGAGGGTATAAATTTTGGTGCAATTGCTGAAATGAGATAGAACCACATGTCTTCCAGGAAAACTTTCATGTAGAATCGACATTTACATTGCAGTATACGTGTTTCTTAAATTTGTACTGTAATTGATTTATTTTATATGCGTTGAAAAGTTTATGAACATTGAACAATTCTGGAGCGTCCGAACTCACTAGTTTTCGATTTCCTATTTGAACCGTTGTTTTCAGCGAGAAAATGCGGCAGTTTGTGTTTTATTTAGGTGGTAGAGGTAAAATCCGAGCTTACGTAAGTGTTGTAATACTCTGTCCGACATGTTCCTACCGATATTTACTGACTTAAATTGGCTCAAATTGTAATTTTTTTTATTTGCTTGGTTCATGGTTTGTCCTAGTACATTTTTGTAACATTGACAAGACATATCTCAATATTTCTGAGAAAGCATAGTTATCGTTTGAAAATGGATGTCAAAATTTTATTTATTAGGCATTCGTGCTAAAGCCTTAAGAGTGTTATTTCATTTAACTGCAGCATAATATAACATAATTCATTAGTTTTAGATTGTTCTAATTCTCTTCCACACATATCAAATAAACCGTCTAGAAGATGAAACGCTTAACTGCCAATTATATTACTGTGAATAAAAATTAGCAGGTTCGTAGATTAGAAACACAATGTTAAAGTCCGTTTGATGTGTACGTTGATCTTGTATAATCAAAATCCACGATGGGATTCTAAGAAACTCATTTAATGTAGATTGTCGCAATTCCCTCGTTTGCAGTGAGTTTGTTCTCCAGCACCCAGAGCTTTCTCAGTGCAAAGCGCCTCCAAAATGCATTTCTGTTAACAGAAACGCTATTAGAAATGTCACAATGTAGCTCAGCAAACTGCCTAATCATATAGACCAGCAACTCCCAAGTTTGAATTTGTATGAAACACATTGCTGATCTTGAGTGATGTGGTGATAGGTGATTTATGACTGTTCTTGTCGAGGATTGATGGAGTCGGTCATGCTTCTAACATCTACCTGTGATTGTTTAGTGAGAATTGGAGAGGGCTGCACTGTATTGTTTCAGTAGTTAGGTAGCAGAGAATAATCTGTACAGTTGTACTCCAGTAAGGAATCAACGTCTAGACTATTGGGGGTGAAAAAAAAGGAAGAAATTTGAGTATTAAAAATGCTTTTCAGGAGAAGTGTTAAGTACTCAACCATGTCAAAAGCATAAATAGAGAGTAATTAACACTGCATTTGTGCAAATTCTATCCAGACTTCCTGGAAGTGCTTCACTTTAGCATAATTCTTGGTCTGATGTTGAACAATGCTATAACTTATTTCATGGCTTCAAAATATAGGTTTAAATGTGTCAAATCTTATCACCAAATTTCTTTGTAATTCTAGTCCTGCAAACCAGCAAGATCCCAAGTTTGATCTTGAATTTGTGCAAAATGGGAGGGGGGTGACGGGGTTCCAAATCCCTTGCATTTGGAACATTGAAGGAAGACTATGGTTATGTATTTATAAAGTTAATTATTGTAAATAACTAGCGTATATTGTTTCCTACTAAACATCATTATTGAGTAGCGCAGTTAACTTGAATAAAGCTTTGATACAGTTGGTTCAGTTAGACGTAATATTAGTAATACCAAAGAGATTCAATCATTTGTAGGTAAGAGCACAGAATAGATTATGGGGAAAGAAAACACATTTAAAAGTGGTGATCATTTTAAAATATGTAGGCTTACTTGCTCATTGCACAATTACAAACTGATAACTTTAACAGTATTAATCATTTATGACTTCATGTCTTTTTATAATTTCAAATCTTTATTGTGCATACAGAAAAATTTGTATAATTAAAATCACTAATTATTTAAGTGGTCCACTGTATTTTATATTACATGCGAGAGCAATGGATCTTTTGTTTTCTGTAAATTACTCAGTTCAGTAATATTGAATTTAGATTTTTCTAGTTAAAGGTACAGACAAAATGCTGATTAAATATGCAGGGCTTTGTTATGAAGATTTATTGAAGTTTTTTTAAACATCTATAGATTTCCAACATGAAATTATTCTTGATATTTAAAATGAAATAGCGTAATGAGTGACTAATTACCAAGTTTTTTAGTCTATTCATAGCCATCATATTTCTCTAAGTGAAATGATGAACCTACACATTTCTAGCCTGACATTAATGGGACGAAATGGCACATTACTTTTTTCCAGGGTGGTGGAATCTTATGATCTACCTCACTCAGTACAAGGCTCTGTTTCGAGCGATATTAAATGATATCCAAGTAATTGCTGCACAGAACTTGTGGCTAGCTCATTTTCTTTTCTATGTATTAACTGTTAGTTGCTGCATGTATTCTTTAAAAAATTGAAAGAACATGGCGATTGAACATGTAACATTTTCATGATCTGACATCATTCGGCATTTGAAAAGTGCTTAATTAATTCCAATCCAGTTCACAGTTTAAAATATTTGTATTGATTTTCATTTTGGGTACACATGCATCCTTGATTTCCAGTAACTAAATTTGCATAGTGTGGAGTTCAATAGTGGTGTAAAAGATGAGTTTTATTAGTCTCATTTACTTTTGTTCCTGCAGTAGGAATTATCTAAGTAATCAACATTGTGTAATTATTAAATCTTGAGAGGGTTGCTTTCATAATACTGTGACAAAGCTTTTAAATTATAAAGCTGTAGTATTACTTTGGCCTGTCTGGATTCCCGCACAAATGCAGGACTCCAGCATTCCAATATGTTTTTGCAAAAAATAGCCTTGTTTAATTTTGAAATCTAATAATTGCATGTAGTTTGCTTTCAAACTAAGGTTGCATATCTTTTAAGGGTGAAGAATTTTAAGACTTGTGAAGCCTAGTGGACTGCAAGTACTAGGAAATTCAAGACTAATAATCTATGGGGCTCGTTTTCAGAAATTTCAGAAAATAACCAAGGTTTGGATCAGGAATGATTTGATTCCTGTTAGTTTCCTGTATTCCTCATTATTTCCCCCCAAATGGTTATTACTTTAAATATTTGTCCTGAAATTTTAAAAGTTCTTATTGCTATTTCTCACAACCATTTGAATTGTTCTTTGATATTTCCTAAAGTAATTAAATATTTCGTCTCTGTTTACTCTACATTGTAACAGTGATAACACTTTCAAAATAAGCATTAGTGGTGACATTTGTGACATCACAAGATTGGATATTTTAAATGCTTCCTTGGACTTTCCAAATTTTCATTTGCTATTTCCTTTGAACACATTTACATAACTATTTTCTTGTTTTGCTTTAAACATGCAATTATTGGGATCTTTTTATTCATTCATAGAAAGTGTCATCACTGACAAGGCCAGCATTTATTATCCATTGCCAGTTGCCTAAAGATGGTGATGTGGATCGGAGTTCATAATCACTGCAGTCCTTCCAGTGAAGATGCTGCTGTGTATTGGATAGGAAGTTCCATGGTTTTGATTCACTGGTTAAATATTTCCAAATTATGGTCGTGTGTTCTTTGGTTGGGGACTTGTAGATGGTGATGTATTTAGGAACCTGTTGCTGTTGAGGTGGTAGAGGTCATGGGTTATGAGGTTAATGTTCAAATAATGACTTGCTAAATTTATGTATGACACACAGTTGCCACAATGCCTTGGTGGTGAAGAAGTGAGAATTTAAGGTGAGTAGGCTTGTAATTGGGATCGATCTACTTTAGTGTTGTTGGTGCTGCACTTATCCAGGTAAGTGGAGAGAATTCCAATACATTCCTGACAATCTCTGCATTTTCTATTTGACCTTGTGGACAACGGAAAAGGGGTTAGGAGGTGAATCACTTGCCATAGAATGCTAGCTTCTTGCCTGCTCTTGCAGACATGATATTTGTGTTGCTTGTCTGGTAATATTCCTGTTCACTGGTGGAGGTAGGGATATGGTGATACTGTTGAATATCAAGGGTATGCGGTTAACCTTCTGGAATGGTCAATTCCCCTGGCCCTTGTATGGCAAGTGACATAGCACATGCTTGAATGTTGTTTAGGTTTTGCTGCATGCAGACTGGGTCTGCTTAATTTTCTGAAGAGTCATTGGTGGAGTTGAACATTATGCTAGCATAAGGGAACATTACCACTTCTGACCTTCTGATGGATGGAGGGTCATTGCAGAAACAGCTGAAGATGTTAGAAGCACTATGGCTTGAATAATTGACCTTTCACAATCATAACCATCTTTGTTCAAGGTATAACTCAAGTAAGTGGAATGCTTTCCCTTTTGAATTCTGTTTTACAAAGAATTTTTGTGCCACAATTTGTCAAATGTT
>JARFYF010000074.1:86315862-86328666 GCA_030265395.1 Rhina ancylostomus
ATATTAAGAGGCAACATAAAATGACTCCAATCTCATTCCTATTGAGTGGAGACATTTGTCCTGTGTTCAAGTTTTTATTAATGTATCTGCTGTTAAAATTAGTCATCATCCTAGGTGGTCCCTCAGGATCAAGGATAATGCGCTTCTATTCTAGTCCTGTGGATTCTAAGGTGGCCGATGAGGCAGGTTAGGACTTGCAGGCTTTGCCATAAGTGGGCAATTAACACGTGGTGTGGTCCTGCCATTTACTCAGGGTTTCGTTGTGCTCCAAACGCAGGGACTCTAGTTCCTCTACTTTTGTTATGGGCCAGAGATTCCCAGGAATTGGGTGGGGCTGTCTCATTTTTTATTGTATTCAAGGATGTTCTTAGCCTGTCTGATCTCCTCTTGTGACAGGGTTTGGAATAGACTTTTTGGGGTGTCTGTTGTGCATGTGTGTGACATATCCAGTGGACAATGGAATGGAGAGGACATTGGTTCCTTTATTCATCAGTGGATTGGGTGATTTTGGTGGTATCTGGTGTCTCGAGGTACTTAGGTACCTGCTGTGAGTTTGGCTTCTGTTAGAGGCAGAAAAGATCTGTTGGAAGATGAGTTCAATTATTTTTCCAGATGGATTCTCAGGTGCATTTCTTTGGCTACTGGGAGTAGGTGGTTGAGGAAGAGCCTGACAATGATTTTCCCTGTGGCACAAAGCAGGGAGACCCATTGTAGTTGCCACAGTTGGATTTTTTTTTCCTTTTGAAGATGGTCATGATTGTGACGTCACAGGTCTCTGACATGTTCTCTTTCCCAGCTGTGTGCAATAAAGTGGTTAATCTGTGACTGAAGTTCTTCTTCCACAACTTTCAAAACTTCATCAGGGATACTGTCTGCTCACAAGACCTTTGACAAGAAGTTGGAAGGGCTATGTACCAATCAGCAGGAACAGCAAGGCTGGACGGTGTGGAATCATGTAATCATGTCAAGGACTGGACAGTAATATGATGTAGCTTACTTATTTGACTTTTTACTGCTTCTGCAAAGGAACCTAAATCATTTTCTTTGTCTGTCAAAAGTTTCAGCTATGTCAGAGAACTTGTAGTGCAAGGAATCTAATCAGTTGGAGATAAAGAGCCTGATTGTTGTTGCAGGGAATGCACTATTTGATTAGCCTTCTGCAGCAGCTGTTAGCTGTGCTGCTCTTGCTTTTACATAGTTTCTGACATAATTTAGAAACTAAAAGATCCATTCAAAAGGGCAGATGAAGAGCTCATAATGCAGAATGTTTTTAATTTGATGATTTTCACAAGGAGAAGCTTGAAATTAAGACGAGAGTAAATAGAAATGTTATCAAACATTATACTAATGTCTTGAAACAACCCATGATCTAAGTGTTGTTGTCCTTATTATAATTTAAATAAGATGAGATGCCTTTTGGGCTTGTTTTCCTTGGGGTAACCTGATAGGCATAGATAGGGCAGATAGTCATAATCTGGTTTAAGGTGAGAAGAAAGAGTTTTAAAGAGAATATGAGTGGTAAGTTTTCTATGCAGTGTGGTTGATATCTGGAACATGCTGTCAGAGGGAGCAGTGGAATCAAATAGAACTATGTTTAAGAGGTATTTAGATAGACACTTAAATAGGATATGGTTCTAATGCAGGCAAATAGGGCTGGAGTATGTGGGCAAAAAGGTCGGCATGGATGTGGTGTCATTTCATCCAGGAGATAATTTAGTGTTAGTCATGTGAATAGTAATTAGTTGTATGATTAGAACAATAGTAATAAAACTCTGCAGTTCAATTTTTCCAGAAGAATAGAACTGTACTGAAAATATCTTTACCTGTATCCATCACCCAGTCTACACAAACTTGATTCCATCTATTGCCTTGAGTGATAGAAGTCACAAGGTGCTAGCTACCTTGTTGATATTAAGGTGGAAGGAAAAGCAGAAAATGCTGGAAATACTCAGCAGGTCAGACACTTCAAATTTTTTATTCAGATTTCCAGCATCTGCCTTTTTTTTTATTTTTATTTACTGGTATTGGGTAGTTGCAATGTGCAGTGCTCACTCTTGAGCAACAAGCCTGCTAACAGGCTGGGCCTCTGCTGAACTCTGTGCTGTTTGTTGATCATCAGCTTTGTGGAGGAAGCCATGTTACCAGCACCCATCTGTACTGATGGTGTATAGTGCTTGGTATACCAAGTGATTGACAGGGAAACCCCTTGGACATGTTTTTCAGTTATTTTTAGCATCGGAGGACCTTTTAACTGCACTCTCACTGAATAAAGGCATAGTTGAGAAATGTCATTACAGGTTTCCTTGTCAACCACCACAGAGGAAGCCTGCACCTTTTCAAAACAAAATAGTCTTAGGAGCCTGCTTTGTCCTTTTTTTTAAAAAATGCATCACCAACCAGTCCACTGACACCAAAGCAGAGCATTGTATTCCTTCAGAGTACCACCATTCCTGTCGCGCACCCCTTGGGCATCCCCTGATATTGGAATTCACCTGTCGCCTCTCTCTTTCCCCCATCTGATTCCTTTTCTTCCCAAGATCTTTCTCATTATGAGATCTTGCACCACTTAGTAATCCAGGTGAACTGCCAAATCTTGGTGGAGTCCGGATTAGTGAAAGACCTACCACATGACAGGCAAAGAGATTAAGTTCCTGGATTTGGGTTGACTGCTTGCAGACCCGAGTTTTGTGATCCGTCTGATTTCCACATTGAGGGTAAGAAGTAAGTCACTGGCTCAGAATATCTGACCAGTTATCATTGCTTGCCTTTTGTGTAATAGCTGACATTTCCCAGTTTATATCAAATCACAAAATGAAGATATGACATTAGAATTAAAAATGGTTGTTGCAATTCCACTCCCATTAAGATTTGAAGAAATATCCAGTGTTTTATTGAAAAGCTATGCACAAATTGGCTGATAAAATTTCTCAGTATCTAAGTTAGGGGTGGCATGGTAGCGTAGTGGTTAGCGTGACACTATTACAGCGCCAGTGATCAGGATTTGATTCCCATTGCTGTCTGTAAGGAGTTTGTATGTTCTCCCATGTCTGCGTGGATTTTCTCCGGGTGCTCTGGTTTCCTGCCACATTCCAAAGATGTACGGGTAGGTTAACGTGGGTTTAAATTGGGCGGCGTGGACTTGTTGGGCCGAAAGGGCCTGTTACCACGTTGTAAATAAAAAAAAGTATTAAAAAAATATTTCTGAAAGTGATTAATGGCATTTCAATGCTGCCACAAGCATCTGATTGTTGACCTTTATGTAGGCACAGTACTGGTAGTGGTGGGTTGACAGTTTGCAAGGACAAAGCAATCAAAGTTTTTCCTTCATGGAGAGGTAATGGCAGTTTTGAAAGAAAGTGGGAAGAAGCGACAATTAATATTGCCAGCTAGCATTGGAGCCAGGAGAGGAAGTTAAGCTGTCAGCACATATATGGAAATGGGACAATGACTGTGGAGGGCAAGTCTAACTGATAACATGCAAGTTTGCAAATGAACATCAGGAAGGGTAATTCAGAGTTATAGAGAGATGCAACATGGTAACAGGCCCTTCAATCATCTACCCACTTCAGACTAATCCTACATTCTCATCAACTGCACGTGAGCGTGCACACACACAGCAATTTACAGTGGCCAATTAACCTACCAACCAACCTGTCGTTGTGATATGGGAGGAGACCCACAGGTCATGGAGAACTCGCAAACTCCACACAGACAGGATGGAACCTAGGTCCCTGGAGCTGTGAGGCAGCACCTCTACTAACTGTGCTACTATGCTGTCCTCACAATGATGGGAAGGAAATGTCTATCTTGGATAGAGCAGTGGGATCTCAGCTTTGGATACACCATTTAATGTAAGTAACAACACTGTTTAATAAGGCCATTAAAAGTATTCCTAAAGCACTGGGATTCATTTCTAGAAGAAGAAATGCTGTAATAAATTTGTATAAAATCTTGGATAGAACTCAGTTGGAGTACTTTGAACAGCTGTGATATCTATTTTATCAATAGGATATTGAAGCAGCTTTGGAATAGATATCTGGCTAAAGCAATTATTGACTCATTTTGTATCAGCACATGGATTCAAATTTCTAATTGCTTGTAACTTTACTGATACCAAGCTCCTCATTTTCCATGGAGGCACCAATGGTTTGTACTCCTATAGTGTCTTTAATGTACCAAAAGGTTACATTGGACTTCATAGAGTCATGGAGTTGTGGATACAGCACTGAAACAGGCCCTTTGGCTCACTGAATCCTCATCAAGCAGCCATCTATACTAACCCTACATAAATCCCATTTTCTTATTCTCCCCAGCTCTCCTTAGTTTCTATCACTCATTTGCACATTCAGGACAGTTTGCATTGGCTAATTCACCTGTCAGCCTTTAACTCTTTGGGATGTAGGGGAAACTGGAGCACCTGGAGGAAACCCATGTGGTTATGAGTGAGCATGCAAACTCCATGAAGATCGCACAGATGTCAGGATTAAGCTAGGGTGATGGCATTGCAAGGAGTGGCCCTACCATTACGCCACTGTCTCGCCCCTAACTTGAGCATTATCAAACAAAATTGCCACTGATCTTTATCAAGTTATTAGGGACAGTGTCCTAATGGAGAAAGGCATGGCAGAGGTTGGGGAAGAAATTCTGTAATTTATAATTTTAGTTTCAAAGAACAAACATCGTGGAGTAGGTAACTTGTGAAATAAAAAATGAGAATGGAGGAGTGTAGTTGGAGGACATTTTTATTAGGCAGTCACTTGTGGTTGAGAATGACTTGCTTCCACCATGGTTCTGTGCATTCTTGGTTGAAGAGTTCTATGTGGAATCTGCAGATTCTACCACAGGAGGGACAGTGGAGTTTGTTGGGATAGGCGGGTGAGTTGATTGTATTCTTCCACTGCATGTGCTTGGCCTGCATGTATTCACTCAAACTGCTCAGAACCTTCCTAGTGGCTTCTCCTCCATTTACAGCAGTTTTGAGCACAGAACTCCCATTTAATAATGAGGATTTTCAGGTTTTTTTCAAATAGGTTTTGAAGGTTTCCTGGAACTATTCTTTAGTCTTTCTCGAAGTTACTTTCTGTGACAGTGTTCAGAGTACAGTGCCAGGCAAATAATGTGGCCCATCCATTAAAACTGGTTGTGTTATCAAAACCTCGAGTTTGACCAAGTGGAGAGCTCTGATGTCATTTGGTCTACCACGTCAGTAAATTTGAAGGATTTTGCAGAGGTAGCATTTTTTGGTACTAATCCAGTGTTTTGAGGTGCTTACTGTAAATTGCCCACATCTCCAAAGCATCCTTGGGGGTGGGTGTATAAGAGTGGTGAGTGGATGGGGAAGGCTGCTTCTCAGTTAACCATAGAATTTGTGCTGGGTTTGATATCTTGATCTTCCAACGCTCCTTTCCGCAAGAGGCTAAAGGTTGTACTGGTGCCTTCGAGGCAGTGGTAGATTTCATTGTCCTCATTTGTTGGAGGTCAAGTATTATAGTGAGGAGGTCTGAGAAGAGGGTTGGGAAATGACAAAGCCTTCCTTGCCTCCATTCTGCACTGTATTTAATCTTGTGGATTATTTGGCTGGGATCATAGCTTGCATGTCGTTGTGCAACAGATGGAGGATGATGACAGATTCTTGTGGACAACCAAGTCTGAGAAGGATCTCTATAACTTTCCTCTGTTGAAGGGTTTTATGAGGTTAGAGAAGGACATGTATAGTGATTGGTTCTGCTCATTGGACTTTGGATTTGTTATGATTTCATTTCCTTTTCTTTTGATGAGCAGAATCCTCAATCAATTCTACCATCAAAAATGGGTTGGGAGGAGTTCTCAGACCTCTGGGAGGAGATGCTTGATGAGGAATGTTATGATAACTTGTAGCAGAGTGTGGGAAGATGCCTCTTATTACTGAGATCCCATGCATCCTCTCCTCTGGTTCAGAAAGATAAGGTCATGAATTCTTGCCAGAAATGCTTCCAATACTGGTATTTGTTCCAAAGAACTTTTGTTATGTTGAAAGATGTCTTTTTTAACCTCCTAGCTGAAGTGGGTTATGGCAGAAGGTAGATTGTAGAAAGGAATTAAGAACACTTGCATCAAAAACAGAATCTCGAATAAGGAGCTCTTCAGAAGGCTGCTTTTAGGGGCACTGACTGCCTCACTGGCCTTGATAAGCTTTTAGTTCTTGACTTTTAGTCAGAAGGGTACTTGGATGTTTGGGCTGCAGGTGCTATTGAAGAATTTGAGTATGTATTGGTTGTTGGAATCTCCTACACTTTATCCATCAACCACCTGCTCTTTAAGTTTTTTTTTGTTGGATCTTGTCCTGCAAATGCCTTAATGTTTTTATCCCTCTTGTGTTGCAGTGATGGTCCAGTCCAAGAATATCTTGCATCCATAATTTATCAGCTCATGGATCTCCTGGAAGTCGGTAGAAAAGTCTGAGGGGAGACTGTGTTATGGGCATTCTGTGGACATTAAGGAGATATTTGAAAACAGGAATGGGAAATTTAAAATTGAGTTATTGCTTAAGTGAGAGCCAACATAGATAAATAATTCTGGTTGATTAATGAATGGAACTTTGTGAGAGAAAAACAAAAGTTTTGGATAATTTCAGGGGTAGAAAAAGGAACAGTCACATCTAGAGGTGTTTAAGTGGCACCTGGATAGGTGCATGAATATGCAGAAAATGGAGGGATAGGGGCCATTTGCAGGCAGAAAGGATTAAGTTTCATTAGCTTTACTAGTTCAGCAGAACATTGTGGGCCAAAAGGTCTTTTCCTGTACTGTACTGTTCTGTGTTCTAGAGAGAACAAAGACATTGACAAAATACTAAGCTCCATGTTTTGTGCTCTTCAAGGAGATCCAAGACTATTCTCCTTAAAAACAAAACCCAAAATATTTTAACTGGCTGAAAACAGAAAATTAATTCAGTTTCCCATAACAACATTTCAACCATTAAATACACTTCGGTCTTTATGGTTTTCTGTGAAGAGTAATAACCTTATATGTATACTTTTAAAAAATTTGCCCAGTTATGGATTCATAACCGTTCCATAAGTGCAGAATCTCTGACCACCAGAATGAGGATATAGTCCTTAGTGCCTCATGAAAATTTAACTGCAGATTTGTTTATAACTCATTGCTTGTATCTCCAGAAATAGGATGCAGTGTGGTGATGTAACCCAAAAGTTCCTTTCTTCAATTATTTTGCCTTCTGTCCCTTCTCATTATGCGTTTGTTTTTTTTAGGCTATTCACTGCTTTGAGTCAGTGATCAAGAAGTGTGAAGGAAAAGTTGACCCTGAATTGTTTTGCCAGCTTGGTCATTTCAATCTCTTATTGGAGGACTATCCAAAAGGTGAGCAATGTTTTTTCCTGTATTTACATTTCTCGACTTTTGATTATAAACTGCAAGCTTTGCAGAAGAAAATGAATAACAAATTGCAGGATGCTGTTGTCTAAGGCATTTGACAAAATGTCAAATGATAGAGGAGGTACTGCCATAATTGGATAATTTGTGTTTGTATCCATTTTGGAAGTTGGTCAAAATAAATGAAGTTGTTTAAATTACTATCCACAGCAGGAACTGGTTTTGTTTTTAAAGGGAAATTTTGCATCAAGGGACTGTGAAGAATACAGTATGAGAAGTGGAATTCTTGAGATGGGAAATGGTTCTAATGGTATGGTTCAGGTTCCTGTAGCAAGAAAACAAACATAGCACTTTATGGCCAATACCTCAAAATAACTGCAGGAAATTTTGCATCAACTTTTCAACTATGCCAGGAATAACAGGTTTGATTTGGATCTGATTCTGGGGCATTTTCACTTTGTGGCCATGAATTCCCATTTCCCATTTCACTTTTTCCCATTTCAAATTTGGCCATTTCCTTTGCTAAGTTACAAATATACAATAATATTTGGAAGCTCTTTGCACTTCTGTTAACTAATTGTCTTTCCATAGGCATCCAGCTGTCCAGCATCTGTATAATGTCATGATTGGGAATGTCAGTCCAAATTGCTCCTTTGCCTTTTTAAAAAAAAATATATTTTCATTAACAAATCGTTTAAATATAAGTATAACTTTTTAAAGCTGTTAACCTAAGATTCTTGACAAATCTGGAATTTTGTTTCTTAGTTCAGATAGTCGTAACATAGAATCAAAGAATGGTTACAGCATGGAAGGAGTCCTTTTGTTCCCTTGTGTCTGCATTGGCTTTGCCAGATCAAGCATCCCCTGGACTTCCTATCACCTTGTGATAGAAAAATTACCAATTTTTCTTCACCATTTACCCAATTCCCCCAAATGATGCAGTGCATCTGCCACATCTGCAGGCAGTGCATTTCAGATAATAATGATCTGCTGTGCAAAATAAAAGTTTTTCCGCATGTAACTTTTTAATTCTCTTCTTCGCTTTATACATGTGACCTTTTAGTTGTCAATTCCTCTTCCAGTGGGAACAGCTTCCCACTATCCACTCTGTCTAGACTTGAATCTCCTCTCATCCTTCCAATGAAAACAGTTCCAGCCCCTCTAATCTGTCTTTGTGATTTAGTCCTTCATTTCAGGAATCATTCTCAAATATCTTTACTGGATCCTTTCTAATGCCCTTACATCTCCATATAATGTGGAGAGATCTAACTCCTATTTTACATAGATGCTTTAATTCTATATGGAAACCATAAATTCATCTACCTAGGATTTTGTAGTTAGCAATTGTTGTTAAATTTTTTTTACTGTTTTATGCCTAATCTCTTCAGGCATACAAAAATGTGAAATATTTTAATCCAATCCTGGAATAGAGCATGATGTGAGTTCAGCATGGTTTCTCAGTTTTGATGCTCTCTGAGTGGTGATTGAATTTTCCTGTCTGTTGCACATTTAGTTGACAAAAATAAAATCGATAGAAGCATCACGATACCCAAATTATTTGGAATGTTTGCCAAAATTACTTTGTATTTTAAAAAAAATGTTTTTGTTGCAGTCATTGTCCTTGGAGAAAATGGAAAATAACAATCCTGCACTTGTATCATAAAATGGCTATTCTATTAACACACCTTTAAACTTCAGTTTTTTTTCAGTTCACAGACATGCTCTCCCGTAAAGTTTATCAATTGCTGGTCTAACCACTTGCTTTATACCTCTTTAAATTGTCTCCTCTGTAGAGACCTGTTCTTCAGGTTACCTCTCGATTTCACTGGAATGCTTTTGTCTCCATGGCCAGACCATTTCCTGAGGTTTTATTGACTCAGTTGTAGAGCTCAGACTTCATCCAGCTATTTTGTCTCTTCCTGAGAGTTCCAGACTTATGCCCTTGTTCCTTCACTTTCAGGCCTCAGCCATACTTCTGACCCTCAGTTTAATCTTTCACCTCTGAAACTTGGCTCAGCTACTAGAAGTGTCAACATTTGAATTTGGCTCAATTGCAACAAAATGATTCCACATTTCAGTGGATGTTTTGTTTTTCAGGGTCATTTCCAGCTCTTTCTTTTTGAGCCCTGACCCCTGTTTTCTTATGTGACTGAGGGGAAGGTATGAGAATAGATAGAAACAGAAAGGGGTTGAATCAGTGAATATTTGAGAAGACGGTGGACCGACAAGTTATGAGGAGTAGTATACAATCAAAAATAATTGCATTAGAAGGGGAATATTATTGGCTTGTAAAATCAAAGTTAATAAGGCGTTGGATCTCTTTCAGTTTTAAGATGCCCTTTAGGTATTTTCCACTGCCACCCATCTTTTTAACATGGTGTTACTCAGATTTTACCTGTATGAGGTGGTTGTTTGATAAAGGTTCTGAAGAAGAGATGGATGATATGAATTCACATAGTGTTCCTTTTCGTATTTCCAAGGACGTAACCGATATTTTTGTTTGTCCAAGCCATGTGAAAATTGGAATGAATTTAAGTGACAATTTATTAAATATTTAGTACAGTAATTAAATGGTTAGCAGATGGATGGAAATAACAAATGTAAATGAATGTTCTGTTAATTATTTCATGGACACATTTTTAATTTAATTGCTATTCAATGTTTGTTATTAAAATGGTTTGTGGGACAATGTAACTGGCCAGTTATCTATCCCTCTGCCATATCTGAACCTATGTGTTAACTGACACAATCAGATTTTCTTTCTGAAGGCATCATTCCACTTCTATTTAACATCTTCACCTTGACCTATCACACCTTTTGTATGCTTCTATCTCTACTCTCTCTTTCTTCCTGTGTATTCTAGTTTGTGTTATAACTTCCCTCTTTGCCCTTGAAGGATTCCATTTCAAATCTTGATCCTGCGTTCCTTTTGTATTGCATCACTGGGACTGCTCAAGGCAAAATTGTGAATGTGACACTGAGACCATGGTCAATTATTCCTCCATCTTCACACTCATTTAATGTGTTCCATCATCCTTTTCTTCAGTTCATAATTCAATTCTGTGGGAGGTCCTTACCTTTTTCTGTGTATTACCCATATTCTGTTCTGACCCTTTAAGGTCAACTTGGGCCTCCCAAGGATTACCTTTTATCTTTTCCATTTTTTTTGGTCCCTTATCAGAATGCATCGAATCAGATTACAAACCTTTGCCAATTGATCTGTGTGTTAGACTACCATGAACTTGATTTAAAGTATTGAGGAAATCAGTATTGTATATAATGTTTTACCTATCTTGGTTTAGATGCTCACGATTCTGCAATCCTTCACTTGACTCCCTTGCAGCCACCTTTTTCCCCACACCATTGATTTACACGTTTTGTTTTGGGATTTGGGCATCTCTGGCTTGGCCGGTATTTAATGCCTGTCCTTAATTGTCTATGAACTGAGTAACTTGCTAAACCATTTCCACAGACATTTAAGAATCAACCACCTACAATCTGGAGTCACATTTAGGGTAATGTTTTTTCAGGACTTTGATCAATTAGATAGGATTATGTAATAAAACAGTGGCTTTGACTTTTTAAATCACAAATTTTTCTAAAGTTAATTTGTACTGCTGGCTGCTCTTTGGATTGTTAGACCTCTATTTGCTAGTTTAGTGCAGTGGTTAAACTAGCAAATTTAACCACTAAATTTGCATGTTCATCACATTACATGTTCACTGACCCATATTGTACAGGAATGTCATCCTATTCAATGCTTTGCATTCTGTCATCTCCTGTGTCTTGGAACTTCTTTTCCTTTTCCTATTTGTCACTCTGCAGGCAGTATTTATTTTATTGTCGCCCATGCTGTTGTTTCTTCATCAGTGGTCCTTACGGGGAATATCTTGTCAGTTTCCAACAGAATTGCCCAACCTGCTGAATTTTTATTTGTTTTGGTTTGGGTTTTTGCATTGTATTTTTATCTGAATTTTTATTTCATAAATGTTCAATTTCTTTTTTTCTCTTTCAGCATTATCTGCATACCAGAGGTACTACAGTTTACAGCCTGACTACTGGAAGGTTTGTATCATTTGAAGGATACTTTCTGGGATTTTAATTAGATTGAACTTAATAATCAATTATGTTTGCAGTTCTCATTCTTGCATATGAACCCATCAGTGCTGCCACTAAAAACATAGACATTGTAAAACTGGAAGAGGCTCCATATTTGCAACCTCTGCATTATCATCATGTTAAATACCTAGCAGTTTTATCTTGTTTGTCTGGATTTGTCTTGAGTGTACTGTGATTGCATTTGTATTGTAAATGATTCAAAGTAATTGTCTGATATGAAACTTGGGTTCTGAGAGTTGCTAGATGTTCAAGGGCATGACAGGCTAGCCTCTTGCTGTTCTACTCTATCAGCTCATCCAGACTCCACTGCTCCCTTTTCTGTCCGACACCAAAAACAGTTCAAAAATTGTCTGATTTCTGCTTGGCAGTCATCTTGTGATTCAGTGTTTTTTTTGAACATGATGAACTTCTTTACTCACAAGCTTTCCTTTACTGATGACTTATCACTACTCTGTTACAGGTAATTTCCAAAGTACCTGTCAAAAGAATGGGTTATGGCAGTGGTTGTAATCATATCAAATCATTGGGCATTTCAATGGAGAATTTATTTGAATGTTCCAACTATGTATTTCTTTGTGATATTGCACAAGTTCTGTCCAATAAATCAAACATTGTATATAGAATGTATTCCTTAGAATCTTTTAGTCATAGATTTGTACAGCACAGAAACAACCCTTAAGCCCAAATTGTCCATGCTGACCATGAGGCCAATCTGTGGTAATCCCATTTGCCTGCATTAGGCCTATATCTCTCTACTTTACTTTCCTATCCGAATTCCTGTCCAAATCCCTTTTTAAGTGTTGTAATTGTATCTGCCTGTATCACTTCTCTGGGCTGCTCTTTCCATGTAACTGCAACCCTTGGTGTGGGGGAGAAACTTGCCCTCAGATCTTCTTTAAATTTATCCACTCTCACCTTAAATCTAAGCTTCATAGTTCTGGACTCCTCTCCCGCCCCCCCCTCCACCCACACACCTACCTTACCTATGTTTATAATTCTATAAACATCTAAAAGATTACCCTTCATCTTCCATTATCGTGAAAATAAGCCCAGTCTGTTTAATCTCTCCATTCCAGGCAACATGCTGGTGAATCTCTTCTGCGTTCTTTCTATTGCTACCACATCCTCCTTGTAATATGGTGGCCCGGTAGACAATGCTGCCTAGTGCAGCCTGAACAATGATTTGTAGAGCTGCAACATGATGGGCAAAAATGAGCCGTGAAGAGCAAAATAAATTCCATATTCTGCAAGTTTGAAATGGGGAATGCTGGAAGTACTCAACATGTCCACTGACAGCTGTGGGGAGAGAGGTTGTCA
>JARFYF010000074.1:86441825-86456012 GCA_030265395.1 Rhina ancylostomus
GGGCCCTTGCCCCGCTTTCCCCCCCCCCCCCCCCCCACAACCAAATTAAGTTGCATATTGTCAGTCATCGTTTCAATAACATTGATCTTAATTATAAACCTTCCAGATTGGATGGCTTGTTAATTTTTACTGGTAAGGCTTGTTAGAGTAAGGACTACTTGATCAAAGTGTTAGATAATGGTTGGTGTCTTTGAAATTGACTAAGAAAATGGCATAATCTTGTTGGGTGAAAATGCAAAGTATCACGGGAAAAAGTATGCAACTCTGAACTAGAGAAGCTTTATTCAATATTGGCGCTAAATAGCATAAAATTATGTTTATATTTGTTCTAATGAACAAAGATAAACAGATCAAGATTACCCCCCAGAAAATAGCGAAAGATCATTTTGTAGAAAAAATGAGACTTAGAATGTAAGAAGTAAGTAGCTATATACAGTATAATTACTTATCGTAGAGTCATACAGCACGGAAACAAGCTCTATGGCCCAACTAGTCCATGCTGACCAAGATGCCCCAGTCCAAGCTACTCACATTGCCTGCATCTGGCCCATAACCTTGTAAACCTTTCCAATCCATTTACCTGTCCAACTGTCGTTTAAAAGATTATTGTCCCTGCCTCAACCACTTCCTCTGGCAGCTAGTTCCACATAAATACCACCCTTTGTGTTTAAAAAAAAAGTTACCCCTCAAGTTCCTCTTTAATGTTTCCCCTCTCACCTTAAACCTATGCCCTCTAGTTCTTGATACCCCAGCTCTGGGAAAAAGACTGAGTGCATTCACCCTATCTGTGCCCCACATGATTTTATACACCACCATAAGATCACCTCTCAGTCTTCTACACTCTAAGGAATAAAGTCCTAGTTTGCCCAACCTCTCCCTATAACTCAGTCCCTCATGTCCTGGCAGCATCCTTGTAAATATTTTCTGCACTCTTTCCTGTTTAATAACATCTTCCCTATAGCAGGGCGACCAAAACTGAACACAATACTCCCAAGTGTGGCCTCACCAACATCCTGTACAACGTCACCGTGACATCCTAACTTTTATACTCAATGCCCTGACTTATGAAGGCCAGCATGCCAAAAGCCTTCTCCACCACCCTGTCTACCTGTAACTCCACTTTCAGTGAACCATGTACTATGTACTCCAAGGTCCTCTGTTCTACAATATTCCCCAGCATCTTGCAGTTCACTGTGAAAGTCCTACTTTCCAAGATACAATACCTCGCATTTACCCGAATGAAACTCCATTTGCCATTCCTCGGCCCACTTACTCAGCTGATCAAAATCCCCATTCTATGGCCAACCCATTTTTGAAACTATTTAGTCTTGAGCCGGATAAGGAATTGGAGAACTGTCTATCCAGATTTTCAGTAAGGTAGGAAAATGGGGCCAGGAAGCTGCAAAGGAAAATAGCTAGAGTGAGTGGGCAAAACTACAGTAAATGTTAGTGGACATGGGGAAGTATGAGACATGGGCCCAAGAAAAATAAATGGGATTACTTTCTAATTGGTGGGAAACAATGAGGTGTGGAGAAACTCAGTGACTGAACTCTCCATATGATCGAAAGCCAGAAGACTTGAAATATTTCAAAGTGGATTGTCACACAGAGGAAAGTATTAAACCACTTGTACAGAGCCTTGGTGAGCTTTCTTCTGGGGATCAGCTTCCAGTTTTGAACATTATATCACAGGGGTGATGTATTGGCTTTCAAAGCCTATATACCAAAATTATATAGCATTTTGAAGACTTAAGTTATGAAACAAATTGCATAAACTTGGTTTGTGATCCTTTGAGCTTTAAAAAAAGGATTAATCCCAGACATTGAAAGGAGTTAACAGGGCCAATACAATGAAGCTATTTTCTCTGATGAAGGAATTGAGAACAAAGGGATTAAAACTTGAAGACACAAGGGATCTTAGATGCTGTAATCCGATGCAGGGTCTTGACCCAAAGCGTAGACCATCCCCCTGCCTCCACAGATGCTGACCGACCAGCTGAGCACCCCCAGCAGTGTGATATTTGCTAAAATTTTAAGTTAGGGTTGAGTCGAAGAGGAAACACTTTTTCACTCAAGGGCTGGGAGTAGAAGCTATGGAACACATGCCCTTCCAAACCACTTGATAACTCTTCCTAGTTTCATGTTTTACATTTCTTTGATACTTGACTCAAATTATGGTTCTTTATGTACAAGTGAAACTCTTCTGTGTACAATACAGATTGTCTTGGTGAATAGTGGTAAGCTTTGGAAAACCACTTGGATTTCCTTTCCCTGCTTTCCTCTCGGTTCACTGCCACACTATCTCCTCCTGTAGCTCTCCAAGCCTCCCTCTGTTATCCCTTGTGGTTCTTCAGCAAAATTTAGCCCACTCATATTTTCTTTGTTTAATTTCAGTTAATGCAGCAAAACTCTGCATTCCTCTCATTCTCATTGGCAAGCCATTGATACCGCTCATTGATTTGAAATTTGCTTCCAATAAAGCCATAAAGAACTATGGTTTTAAAGATCATTGTGCCAAGGTACTTATTCTCATGTAAAATCTGTTATTCCTGTTTCAGGCCCCTCCACTGCCTTCATCTTCATCTTGACAGGTATTGTTTTATGGACAACTAGCAAAACATCATTGGTATTCAGGATGTGACATCATCTTCCACTATGTTACACCACTGATTTCTGGCTATCCCATGTGGCTGCTGACTGAAAACTGTGTGTCTATGCAACCTTCCAAGTGCGGAGTGTCAACAGTACTGGATAGGAGTGGAGCTGCTCCTCTTCCAGGATAAATAAGTTCAAGTAAAGCTGGTTTAGCTATACCTATAAATAACTTTTCATATTTTGTATATATCAGAGAAAAACTGGCAACATTACACAAAGACTACTGACTTGAAGACATTCTTTTTGTATTACTCTGTCTTGGGCTGATGAATTGGTTTCATCATCTTTTTTCATTCAGATTTTTCCCTTTAAAAGTACTAGCTTAGCTGGTCATTTTTGTATGGTAGTTAGGAATTTAAGTCTCTCTTGAGGGCAACACCTATTAAGAAAATTTTGTAATGTGAAAAGTTAGATGAGAGAGAATTTTTTTTTACTGCTTTTATGTTTATCTGTCTTGTTATTTTGAAGCCATGATGTTTAAATTTGTTCCAGTTTCCTAGATAAACTTATCAGCCAAGTCACAGATAAATGGGTTGCACATAGACTAAGGAATAAACTTCAGACTTGTGATTTTTTTTTTGTTTTGTTTCTAATCTTGATGTAAATTTACACTATTTATAAATGCATATTTATTCCTTGAAAATATTTGTGGATGGAATGCTGTTATTTTTTCCCCCAGAATACCTGCCATTAAAATTTTATGGAGTTCTGTCATTTCAAACACTACTCCTAATACGTTTTCTATGTATGAAATAAAAACCGTTGAGCATTGTAATCTTTGAAACATTTAACAATTTATATTCAGGGAAAATTTTTTCATAAGTAAATTACATATGTTAGTTACATATGTCAGAAATCAATGTTGCATGACAAAACTCAGGGCAAGGTTTCCTTTGTTATCATAAATGTTATGCGTTAGCCTAAAAAGTAATATGTGCTTCTCAGATATTGCCCACTGCCAGTTGAAACTGTGCTTCATGAAGGGAGCTACTACGTTCCAGGTTAAAAAGAATCCTATGCTTGCAATTGAATTCAAGGTAATTTTACAACAAAAAAGCAAGTTTTTATTTAATTAGAGACATAGTAATTAAAGTTTATTTATCTTCAGAATTATCTTAGCTCCATGAACATCATGGAATGCTGTTACAACAGAGCCTGTGGTGTCATGCAGTAATGCTCTAAAAGTTAACTACATTTGTTATATTTCTATATTTGAGCTGTATTGGAGGCTGATTTATGATTTTTTTCCCCCGTTATAGTGGGAGGTTGTTTAAAAAGAAATATAGATGTTGCAATTTTGTCAAGTCTTTTTTAAAGTTGTGATCACTTTGTGAAAGTATTTATTTCCCAGATTAAGATTTCACAGAAAAGATTTGACTTTGACTTTAAAATGGCACAAATTTAACACTTTTTTGTTTATGATTTAAGCCTATCAAATGATACTTGGAGAGAAACAGATTGTAGGATAATTGAACTTAGAGTATAGGTCCAGATTGTCATTTGGCTAGAATAAAATCTCTATATTATACTTTGTCAGACTATTGTCTTCTGATGGTTGAGGCTATTTTTCTTAGCCTAGTCTAAGCTGAAGAGCAAAATACCATCAGAGGTGATGCTTTAGTGCTATACACAAAAAAAGGGGCAAAAGACAAATGTTTTGGGCTTGTTTAAAAAAAAGATACACGATATTAATCTGGAGAATGAAAAGATAGAAGAAAGAAAATTTACAAATAATTACTGACTTGGTGGAGTGCACTTCTATCCCTTGGCTTTGAATCCAAGATGAAATTCAAGTTGCTGCTGCTGCATCAGTTAAAAGTATGGAATGATTTCAACTTTTGGCAGTCTGGTGTCATATAGCGCTAGCAGCAGGTTCAGATATACTCTGACTCCTGTACGACGCTAACTTCTTGAGCTTCCTCTCTGTTTTGCCAGTGGGAATTTTGCTTACACATTCCAAATGAGCTGTCATTTTTATCATCAAGTTGGGTTAACAGTATGTGTTGTTCTGTGCCCAGTTTTACTGCACCCTCGTTAAGTACTAGTTTGAGACTTCCTAAACAAGTACTATAGTACAAAAATATGCTTGTGCTTGTATATTCAAATCCAGGCCCCACATGTTCGAGGGTAATATGTTTAAACAACATTGTCATGAAACTACCTGTCTTATTTAGCAGTTTCTAGTTCCACCTTCGGTTGTCTAATTGCTTGAAGTAAAACTTGTATTCTTTCATTAACATCAGAGATTCAAGATTCATTTTCCCATCTTTCACCCAGTGGTTCAACTGTTATAGCACCTGTGTTAAATTATTGTATGATCAAGTTTTGTGGCTGCAAGCCTATTTTGGCATTTCTGCATTTGTTATATAACAGTTGTACTCGCATTCAATTTATTGAACATCATGGTAAAGCATGGAGTGATTACATTTAAAAATAGTATTACCGATCAAATAAATTCCAAATCAGATAAGCACTTACAGTGTAGTATTCAAAATTCTTTCTTTATACTTAAACTGGAAGTTTGAGAATTTACAATATGGAAAATAGATATTTGGCCTATTTATTTGCAGTGGTGAAAAAGATGGATAATAATTTACCCGAATTACTAGCAAGTTCACTTCCCCCTTCCTATTTTTAAATTTCCTAAGCCTCTATTTTACTCAACCACTAGAAATAATATTTCTCTATTTATTACATGAAAATAATTCAGAATTTCCAAATACTTCTAATAAATTCTTCAACCTTCTCTGCTGTAGCAAAATGACCATTTGTTCCTCTAGTCTCCTCACAACTTAAAGCCCATCATCTCTGGTGCTAATGAATCTTGAGATGATAATATTTTTATATAGGAAGTGACTGAGTTCGTGAATGCATTGGAACCTGGTATAAAATATAGAATTATCTGACGGACTATTAAATTAAATTTGGGATTGAACCAGCTGTAGACCCCAATGAAATTTTCAATATTTATTATTTAAGATGAATGTTTTATTTTAAATAGTAATTTGAATGTTGGGTATTCATTTACCTTTAGCATATTTACTTGTATGTTTAGCCTGATGTCTATAAAATACTGTGATAGGTTTATACTGGCTGCCACTATAAACTTGCAACATATGAAACTAGGAAAAAATTAGTAGTTGAAATTCAATTGCAGCGATCTAGACCAGCACTCCTCTTCGAATGGTTTTAAACCATGCAAACTTTATTAATTGAAGACACATTGAAATAACCCTTGTGACTTGGATATTTCCATTGCACTACTGATGTGGACATAAAACCTGAAAGTTGAAGCACTTTGGAACCCTTTCGTTATCTAGAATGATATTATAGGATTTAAAATGAATGCATGTTGCCAGCTGGATCAGCACTGAAGGCTTCATCCTGGAGAAATATGTAGTCAAATTTTAGGAAATGAAGCAAACCATGAAATTGATGTTTTTTTTAGGTTTTTTTTCTTTGGAAATATGGTGAGAAATGCCAATTTGTTGAACCTGGTTATCTCAGTTTCTGCAGCACTGAAGTCTGAATAGCATATGACATTTTTATTATTGGTCCTGTTTATCATGTACTATTTGAAAATTAATCTTACTGAGTGTACAAGAAGGCAACTTTGGAGGTATTGATGAATGTATTGTGCCACCATAGACTTTTCAGAGATTTTTTCATTTCCCTTTGTCAAGTGCTTTTTGATTACACTTCTGTGAACTGCCTGAAGACATAGTGCTCTTAAAAGGCACTATTAATTGTTCAGTGTAATCATAATATTGATAAATTGATGGAGGTAAGAGAGAAGGTTTACTCATTTTCGTTTATCCATCTGGATTTTTAAATGTTTCTTCATCCTCCTAATCTTCATGGATGAATTTGAAACTTCTATTTTGCTTGCGAATCTCAAATGTTGATACCTGTTTGCATGAAGTTCTAATGTGGTGATTTCCTAAGTTTATCATCTGATGGTTTCAGGTGATGCTCCTTATACTGATATCCAAGTATACTTTATTGCTGCCTAATAATTTGAACACTTACACCAGGTCTCCATTTCATGTTGTTAAGGATGCTTCAGTTCTTTTAGTCCCTTATGGTGCATCAACATGTTGCCTTTGTTAGGGTTGTCTTTTGGATCTTGCCTGCACTGCTTTTATGGTTTCAGTGTTTCCCTTGTGTTCTGCTGAACGTCCAAAACTTGTTCACTTTAACGTCATGTCTTCAGTCAGCAAGGTTGATACCTTTTTGTTGTTTCTCCACAGTGGTGACCTATTAAATGTCAAATATGCCATCCCTTTCCATTGCTCTGTTGTCTGTCTCTGCATTAACCAGAATGCACTTGCAATAGATTTTTTTCCTCATATCTTATACCTGTGAGTATTGAATTTCACGTAATTTGGTTCTCCATCTCTTACATAATTTTTGATGAATCATCCTGTCTCCAGCTTGACAGAGTATGTTTATGAATTTAAACAGTTTGTGTTACTAGAACAACCATTAACATTGGCTGGCAATAGTCGAGGCCACCAATATTGAACAACCAACAAATCCTCCACATCAGTCCTCCACATCACTGATTAATGTGTGATCAAGGTCAGCAAGTTTCTATGGAGTAATATTCTGATGGCTGTACAACATCTTGAACATTATGGTGATGTGATGACAGCCTGTTTGGGATTACAAGCTCTGTTATGTGAAAAGAGGCTAATCCAAGTTCCATGGGGCTTCCCATAGTGAAGAGATGCTCATTCCACAGAAGGAAGGGAAGAATTGCTCCCTGACTTGTCTGTCTAGTTCACTCTTCGTTCTGTTTTGTTTTTCTCCACAATGAGTTCATCAACTTTGTTTCTTCTGTTCAGACACTCATAGGCATGTTTATTCCAGCCATCAAGAAGCTGTTGAACTTCTGTTGGTCATACTTATGGGAAAGCCACAGTATTGCTTTGCATACGCCTGACATTCTAAAATACTTGATAGGCTAAAGTTCTCAAGGATTTGACTCTTTGTACACAGCAGTACTTAGATGCACAAACAATCTTATTAAGAAAGCAAAAATGTTCATTCTGTGCTCTTTGAGTATTTTTTTACCTAACTCTCCATCACAGATTAAAGTGCTGAGGGTATAACTTGATATCATTATATCTTTAGTCTTTGCAATGAGGAGTGTAAGCCTTGTTCAAAAGGCTTCAAATTCTTGCTAAAGTAGCCTATCTTGGGAACTGGTGCAGTTTTTGAGCTACACAAATACCATTACAGTGAAAGTTTATTGAGATTTTTCTGTATCTGACTTTAACTTTTAAGTAGTGCATTTCTAAATGCCCTTGAGATGTTGGTGGTCAGCTGCTTTCTTTGTTGTATCTTATGGTGACTATTAAGAAGACTATTCAGTGCTATTAAGAAGATTCAGGCCATGGGCCCAATGATGACTGAAGATTGCAAATGTCTTTCTGAAACATCAGTCGTGTGCATCTTGGAGTGGAGCTGGTGAATGGTGTTTTCAAGTTGTCACTGTCCTATTCCTTCTACGTGACAGAAATGTGTTTGAGAGGTGGAGGTAGTGTCAAATGAGCATTGTGAATTTGTTGCAGTGCTGTCGTAGTAGACAGTGTTATTTCAATAAATACCTTTGTCTTTAGTGTCAAGCTTCTTGAATTATAGTCAGCCAGACAAGTGGAGAGTATTATATCACACCTTATTGGTATTTTGCAGATCTTACAAGGCTTTTGGGATCCATGAGGTGAATAAATATCTGCAGAAGGCTCAATCTCTGGTATCCTGTAGTCGCCACAGTATTTATGTAGTTCTGCGTATGATCAATGCTGATGTCTGCATCCAACCCCCCCACTACCACCACCACCAATAAGGAATTTACCATGAATAGTGCTGTTAAACATGATGGAGAAGTGACTTATACGTTCTCTTGTTGAAAAGGGTATTTGTCTGGCCATGTATTGCACATATTTTACTTGGCACCTACCAAATAATGATGTAATTGTCTAGGATATACCTTTGGTACACATGAACTGCTTCATTATCTGTGAAGTGGAACAGAAATCCTATGCAAGCATATCCACTTCTGACCCTATGGAGGGCGGGTTGATGATGAAGCAACTGAAGATAGTTAGGCTGAACACATTGCCCTGAGGAACCTTTGCATTGCTGACCTGAAGATGAGACAATTGTCCTCCAACAGCCACAACCATCTACAAATCATTTCTACAGAATAGTTACTCTGGTGTTTCCACCAGGAACTCACCCCCTTGAATGTGGTAGTGTAAATGCTGAATAGGAATTGTCAAAAGCCAATAAGTCTATTTGGTTTTGCAATGAAAATCATTTGTGTGCTTTTGGGGAAGAAAAACAGATCTAACTTAAGGGATAGCCAACTTCTACAGTTGATTTTGACTCCTTTCATTTTTTTTTCCGTGGAAGATCAAGATGAACAAATAGACTACAGTGTTCTCAGACCACCACCATCCAAAAGAGAGGACAGGAAAATCACCAACTCACTGACAACCATGACGTATATCCACAGTGCTGTGAAAGCCATCTATGGCCCAAATACCCAAGGTCCAACCCTACTGAGGGTCAAAAACAGAAGTGAACCCTTCAGAGAGGGAGAAGCAGTTCATGCCTGCTGAAAGGAATACTTAAAAGACCTCCACCATCACAACTCTGTCCTTGATATGGGTACTCTATTCCACCTTACAACAACCAATGTAGGCCAGCTTTACTGTCACTCCTGATAACAAGAAATTGAGAAGGACATATTCCAGCTGAGAAAAAACAAGGCCTTAAGAGCAGACAGTAGCTCTACTGAAATCATAAAACTTAGCAATGACGAGCTTCAGTCACGAATACACAATCTCATCATCCATATCTGGAAGAAATGGATATACAGGAGGATCTCAGGGATTCCATAATCATGACCATCTTCAAGAAAGGAGACATGTCTGACTGGTAATGGCAGAGGGGGTCTCCCTGGTGTATGTCATGGGGAAAGTCTTTGCTGGGGTCTTCCTAAATCACCTTCTCCCAGTGACCAAAGAATAACTCTCTGAATCACAGTGTGGATTCCGTCCAGCTAAAAGTATAGTAGATACTGTTCAACAACCCTGAGGAAGATGCAGGGGACAGCTCCTTGCCCTGTGCATGGTCTTAAAAATCACAGAGTAATACAGCACTGAAATGTATCTTGGCTTACTGAATCCATGCTGACAATCAAGCTCTCGTTTACACTAATCCAACTTTCATTGTCCCCAAATTCCCATTCATGTTGCCTAGATTCTACCCTTACTACACGTTGGAGCAAACAAGAGTTGACAGTTAAAGTTTGGGTTGTAGGAGGAAACAGGCGGAGACAGGGAGAACATTTAAACTCCACACAGATAGTACCCAAGGTCAGGATTGAACCTTGGTTGCTGGAGCTACCACCTCATTAAAATGTTTGATTCAATCTGTGGGACACTCTCAAATTCATCTCTCCACAGAAATTCATTTCCACATTACATTGCGAACATGTTGTCATTGAATCAAATGATATTAACTCGTGTCTACAACAGAACCAAATTTGGTGAAGACTGATGTCAAACAAGTCTATTTCATTGCCCTGACACTTTTCCTTGTCTTTGTCACTGCATTGTTACACTTCACCTCCAATATCTGCATACACTTGGAGGTCAAGCTCCAAGATCCGTTGACTCACTGAAATGTGTAAAGTTGGTCTTTAGACTGAACATCTGCAAGACCAAGGTCCACTACCAAACTGCCTATTCTACCAACAATAAAAATTTCATGGTGAAAGTGTGAACCATTTCCCAGATCGTCAGACCCAGCTCTTGGCCAAGGCAGACATCAATGATGAAATTCACCACCGCCTTCAGTGCACCGTGTTACGGACTAGGTTACTATTGGTGAATGTCCCTTTAAGATTGTGTGTGTGGTTATGACAACAGAAGATAAAGGATGTAATGATGTTTTTGAAGCAGTCAGTGGGAGTCAGAGAGAGAGAGAGATGACAGCCTGCTAGTCTCTTATCGATGGATGAAAAACAGTAACTGGGCCTGTCACTACAAACCACATATGGCCTTTTGGAGTAATCCAGTGGAGTCCACCTTGTTAACCTGTAGAGGGAAACAGGTATTTGTGTGGACGGCCACATCTCAGATTGCTTTCAGGGTGGCAGGTACTTTGGAACAAAGCAGTGAAGTTCACTTTGTTGTTGACCTGTAGAAGGAAACAAGTATTTGTGTGGACGGCCACGATTTGAGTGCCTTTCGGTGTGGCAGATGTGGTGAAGTAGTCACTGCTAAGTAGACACTGAGCTGTCATATGGGTTGCATCATGGAACATTTTGGATTTTGTAATTACTCTCTATTTTCTCTCTACGTTTTGTCTTCAGTCAATGGTGGTGGTTGAAGAAGCCTTTGCTCACATTTCACCTTGTGGTTTGCTGAACTGAACCTTGAGAATTATTCCTGGACTTGGAGTTTGCCACATACACACTACGAGTTTAGTTTTTGGTGTTAATGTTTAAGACCTAACATTTTTACTAATAACATTCAAACTTTTGTTTTTCTTATTATCATAAGTAGTTATTAATTAAGTAGTTTTAGCACTTATACATGACTTGGTGTGTTTCTTTTGTTGCTGGTTCATAACAACTGGCACAACTTGGGGTCAATTGAAGAAAAGGGTATTTGAAAATTAAGACCTCATGCATGGAACAAAGCTCGTGGTCTATTGGGCATTAGTAATCCTTGCCCTCCAATATGCTTCTAAGACCTGGGCTAACTGCAGCAGGTATTGGAAAAATATCAGCAACAATATTTTGACAAAATCCTCCAAATTCACTGAAAGGATAAGCAAATCGATGTAAGTGATCTCTGTCAGCCCAGTATACCCAGTACTGAGGTCCTGGTTGCCCTTGGTTGGTTGTGCTGGGCAGGCCACATTGCTTATATGCTGGATGTAAGACTCCTGAAACAGATACCTTATTTCAAGCTGTGATGTGGAGGAGATTGCCAGATAGAGGATGTGCTCAAAGCTTCTTCAACAACCCCATGGCTCGTGGCACCTCTGGCCCCTTACCCCTCAAAAGTAGAGAAGGAGCATTTGGATAATGCTGACAACTTGTAAGGCTATACATCTGGAACACACAGAAACCCTGTCTTCTGCTCCATCTGTGGAAGAGTCTGCAGTTTGTACATTGGCCTCATTAGCCATAAAGAACCCACAAAACTGGAGTTTGAGGAAGTCTTTGTTGCTCCCCAAGGATTATTTTCAAAGAAGATGTAGAAGATAATGATTTGAGCTTTTTGAAATGATATAATTGCATCTTTTGAATGGATTAATAGGCCTTAATGATTTTGCTTGAAATGAGTTGGAGATAATCCCTCCTCAATTGCTATTAATCTTTCTGTTAAAATATTTTGATGGTACAATATTGAAATGAATGCAGATTAAAATGTGGATTGGTGCCTTACTTGAGTTATTTTGTGAAGCAATTGGTTAAGCCATTCCCATTGTATACTCTCTTCTGAGAGTCTGTTTGCTCCTGGGCCAGATTTTTCCAAAGTTTTTCAGGAAAATACATTTACAAAGTACAAAAGAACATTTCTTGACATTTCCTGATAAATTTGCATAATGTCATGATACTAACTGTGCCCCAAAGTACAGAATTTTTGTTACTGAAGTGGTGCAAAGGTTATTCATTTCATTTTGCTAGAAGAGGGAAACCCAAAATTAGGAGACATAAGATAACTTCAATAAGGATTTCAGGAAAGTTATTTGAATTCATCTGTGAGAATACAACTTCCTGCCACCAGAAATTACTGAAATAAATATCAAAAGTACACAAAGGAATTTATTATTGTAACATGTACAGAGGTACAGTGGGAAAACTTGTCTTACATACCATTTGTATGGATCACTTCATTCCAAGGTGCATTGAGATAGTACAAGGTAAGACAATAACAGAATGCTGAATAAAGTGTAACAGCTACAGAGAAAATGCAATGCAGGTAGACAATAAGGTGCAATGTCATAACAAGGTAGATTGTGAGGTCAAGAACCTATTTTGTACTAGAGAACCATTCATTAGTCTTATAACCGTGGATAGAAGCTATCCTTGAGCCTGGTAGTACGTACTTTCAGGCTTTTGTATCTTCTGCCTTCATGGGAAAAGGGGAAAAGAGAACACACGGGTTGGGTGGGTTCTTTGATTATGTTGGCTGCTTTACCAAGGCAGCAAGAAGTATAGACAGAGTCCACAGAGGGGAGGCTGATTTCTGTATTGTGCTGAGCTGTGTCCACAACTCTGTGGTTTCTTGCAGTCACGGGCAGAGCAGTTGCCATACAAAGCTATGATGCATCCAGATAGGTTTGTAGATGGTGCATCAATAAAAATGAGTGAGGGTTGATGGGGACATATGATGGTTATTTTAATAGGGTGAGATGAAGGAAGACACTCATATGAGAATAAACATTGATTTAGACCAGTTGGGTGTATTTAATGCTTTAATATGCAAGAAAAATGTAGCTGCAGATTCTGGTTACATTAAATCATCTGCAAAATGTGCCACAAAACATGCTGCACTATAAAGCCTGTGTTTTATGTCCATCCATTGGAATTCTGCATTATCTATATTATGTCTGCTTATTGAAGACATCTTTCATCTTCAGTAAAGGAGTGCAAATTTTAATTTAAAAAAAATCAAAACAGAATAAAAGTATATTTTCTGCCCATTGTCCCTCTTATCTGGATGCATCTATCATTTCCCAGCTTCTGTCTCACCTCTCCCTCTCACTTCTAGATACTGGCTTTCTTCCCTCTACACACTCAGTCCTGATGCAGGGTCTCAACCTGAAATGTCAACCATCTACAGACGTCGATTAACAATTGAATTCTTCCAGCGGTTCAGTTTTGCCCTCAGAAGTGATCATCTGCCTTATTTTAATAATTTGTTGGTTCCAACAGTACTCTCAGCTTAATCCAGATGGTGACTGTATTTGGGTCTGAATAGCCAGAGTTGACAGGCTATATTCAATTGTGGAAGGTACCTGGCAATACTGGATGTTGTTTGTCAACATGTGCTGCAACAATTTCAGTATCACTTGAGATCAGTTAACTGCATTCAATTCTGTATCCTCATCTTAATGGTGCAGTTCCACTGAACTGCTGATGAGCCCATTTCATAATCATATTTGTATTTACCAGTTTGAATTATTTTGATTAAAGTTCCACATTAATCTGTCATAAATTCATGTTCCCAATGGCATAGACTATTATGTTAAACAAATGTGGGTTTTGACCTGATTCATTTTCCAAATATATTACTAACAATTAGTTTAATGGTTCAGGTTAAGGGATGTATAGATATGGTTGATTGCAGGAAACCTTTCTCTGTATTAGGGGCAGATAAAGCCTCCACATATATCAATATATTTTGGATAATGGGTAAGAAGTTCTAAGGGGTTCTGAGGTAGAATTTTTTGACCCAGAGTGTGGTAAGTAATTGGAATGCACTACCTGAGAGAATGGTG
>JARFYF010000074.1:86456544-86469426 GCA_030265395.1 Rhina ancylostomus
CTTTGCCTTCTGCCTCAAAGTGAATAGAAAGAATTGAATCATTACAATACGGAAAGAAGCTGTTTAATCCACAGGTCTTTGCTAGTTCCTTGCAGAACAATCCATTCAGACCTTGGAATAAATGAGTGGTAAATTCTAGGATGTGCACTTGCTGAGGAAATTTCTCAGACTTGAAAATGATGTATATTTAACCTAGTCAAAGCATCTTTGCAGTTCTGTTTGCCTTGTGTTACAGATGCTTCTGATAATGACCTGAAATATAGGATTATTATATGTAGTGAATAAAATCAGGGGTCTGGAGTGTGGGAACACCACAAAAGTATACAGTAAGGAAAATGTAGTTAGTGTATTGTGGCAAGGCAAACATTTTGTTAGCCTATGTTAATAATTGCATGTTACACTATAAATACAAAAAAATGCATAAAATTATTGTGGCAATGACTGTTTGCATACTTTAGATAAAACTAAGAACCTAATCATTAAACACATTGGTAATAGTACCTATATCCTGTGAATGGGGAAAAAAGATAACACGTTGAGCTACCCATGTTATATTCAGGTCACAAGAGACTGCTTGTGGATGGAGCATGTTTTTCTTCAGACAGAAGGATTCTAGAAGTTTTCTCTTCTAGGTAGGTTTCAATTAATTTAGGCATCAAGTGTGTCTGCTGCAGACCACAAAATCCTGGCCTCTTGCATTTGATGACCCAGTGACGTTCAGCTTTTAAGACTGGTCTTTCCTTTAAGATTGGGTGCCCAGGTTAAGAAAATTATAGAGGGGAAGGGGGATCCTATACTGACGTCACTTGGGGAATCCAATTTCCTATTGAAATACATTTAAATCCATTACGGTACTGTTGGCAATCCTACTCCTTCCTCCATTTATCACACTTGGCTCGTCTCATTACCCCAGCCTCTCATGCTGCAGCCTTAGTTGCAGACCTGGCCAGTTTGTCAAAGGTGGACATTTTATTGCTGTTACGAGAATGTTGCTATGGTGGGGGAGTGGTTTGTTACAATGGAGAGGGCTTGCCTCACTCTGCAAGATTTCCCAGCTGTTCCATGATCCCCATTTGAGAACTGTTAGTTAAATTATTTGCTATGTGGTCACCAGGGAGCTGGCATTGTTCAGTTCTCTCTGTTGCTTGATCTTGGCATGGGACTCTACTTTTTGGATGGTTACTGGGTCAAGAAAATCATTGAAATAAGTGTTCCTTGTTGATCTTTTAATGAACAGCTTACTTTTCCATTAAAGGACTATTACCTTCTGCATGTGCCTACGATAATGCACTCTCACTTGTCCAATGTTCTTGCATTGCCGCCTCAAACAACAACAAATGGAAGTGTATTCTTTATTGGAAAACCTTGGTGCCCTGCTCCAAATAAATGCTGCAAGGACAGGACAATGAAACATTCTTGATATCTGAATAACAATGAAATAAGCATTATTTCTGTCTTTAGATTCATACCCTGCACCCAAGTTCTAGGGAAACTTAAGATTTGTACAGCTGTGATACAAATAATGGGAAATGATATGTGACATTACATCAGGGTCTGATTCCTGACATGTGACTCAAGATTCCCATAATGAAATCCCAAGCATACAAGGTGGTAACAGATAGAGAACTAGCACTGCAAAAAAAGTTCTGCTCCTTTTAGTCAAGCACTTGTTATTGTTTTTGTTTCGTCCCTCAGCACAAGTTCCAAACTAACTTTACCTTCTGGACTTAAGGAGCTTTGAAGAACTTCTCACAGCTTTTCTGATGAGCTAAGAAATGAGCCAACCAGAATGAATGGAAAAGATGGTAGGCCAGGTGAAATTGGTTTCTACAGTAAGAAGGTCCACATTACGGGTGGAGAGAAGGTTTAATATTGAAGAAATGTCAAAGTAAGTGTCCCTGTTTCTAGTGCTATGGGATAGCAAAGAGGATATCTATCAATTTTGTCCATCTCCTTCTGGGGTCTGAAGGTCATAAATTTTTAAGATTCACATAGCAGCAGATGAGCTATGCAACATAAGTATTACAGCAGTTTTAGACTTAACCAACACAATGAGTATAGCAAGGGCATGTTGTTCGCATATGGTGAAACTGGACACCTTGATAAAGCAGTGGGTAAGACCTGATCTGAGCCCAAATGTTTCATCAGTGCACACTCAAGTCCAATGAGTGATAAAGCCTGTTGGGTAGGAGGTCTCAATTGAGAGTTTCAGGGTAATTTCTGGGACAGGGACTCCAGGCAGATTCTTCCTTGCATGGTGTGCATTTTTAACGGTGAATGTTATTAGAAGCAAATTCCTAAACCCCAGGAGCCTGATTCCCTTATCTGTTTCCCTCAATATTCATAGTTCTTCACACACACTGGAGGGACTGAAATTTCAACCCATCCTATTGAAACTAAATTAGATGGGATCGAGTTGAATGCTGGTTTTACAACCACATGTCATGTCAACACCAGGTTTTAAGTGACATAGAATTATACATCATAGAAACAGACCCTTTGGTCCCATCATGCCTATTTGTACTAATCCCACTTGCCTGCATTAATTCCATATGACTCTGTCTTGTTCATTCAAGTACCTATCCAAGTGCCTTGGAAATGTTACTGTTCCTCCTTCCACCACCTCTTCTGGCAGCTCAACCAACTACTCTTTGTGTGAAAAAACACTCTTTGTACCCTTCAAGTCCCCTTGAAACCTCCTCCTCCTCACCTTAAACCTACGCCCTCTAGTTTTAGACACCCCTGCAGTGGGAAACAGACACTGGCTATCAATCCTATTTGTCTTTCATAATTTTATATACCTCTATCATGTCACCTTTCAGCCTTATTTGGTTCAGTGAAAATGGACCCAGCCTATCCAATCTCTCCTAATAACTCAAGCCCTCCAATTCAGACAACATCCTTGTGAATCTTTTCTGTACCCCCTCTAGCTTCGTCACATTTTTCCTGTAGTGTGGCGACCAGAACTGCAAACAGTCCTCCAAGTGCAGCCTAAACAACTTATTCTCCAACAGTAACACAACATTCCCACTCTTATACTTAATGCCTTGGCTAATTAAAACAAGCATACCATACTTCACATCCTGTCTACCTGTGTTGTCCCTTTAAGTGAACTACATACTTGTACCCCAATGTCTTTCTGTTCAACAACATCCCCTTGTCGTTCACTGTTTATGTCCTGCCCTCTTAACTTCCCAAAATGCAACTCCTCTGTGATTGTGTTTCCTTTCAGAAACAGATTTACAAAGATGTCAAAATATCACTCCATAGCTTGATTCAGTGACCTGGCCTTGCAATAACTTGATATAGAATCCTCTACAGAAGTGTGGTCACAGTATGAAATTCATTGTATGTGAATAAATATGCATAAATGCAAGGTAGGTGGACACTGAAATACAAATTCATTTAAACCTGCAGGAGGTTCAGTGTATCAGTATTATTTATTGTATTTGCATTCTGTATATCTGTATTCAAAATGAGGATCACAAGAGCATAAGGATTTTAACAGTTCCATAAGCCAGCTGGCTGCCTCAAGAATAGCCTTAGTGGAGAGCATCTCATCACTGCAGAGACTCAGATATCTGTCTATTTGGTTCTGCACAGTTGGAGAAGAGTTAAATTTGCCTACCACTAGGTGAGGCAGGAGGTCTCTGCACACCCTAATGAAGCTTTGTGCCTCACTAATGTTCCCACAAGGGGTGAAATCAGTTTTACAGTCTGAAGTCAAACACGAGAAGACATCCTTTTTTCCATGGGTGAATTCCTTATCTGCAAAGAGATGAAATAGTATGTAAACAAATCATGTTTTTGTGCATGTTCATTCATGTACAAAGGTGAATGGACACTGAAATATTGAACAACTTTGTTCAAACTTGCCAAGCGTATATTTACAACATGAATAAGAGAGGGGCTTTGAACATAGCACTAACCAATCCAGTAATATGTAACCAGTGATCAATGGTGAACTGACACATGAATTTTAGGGGTGGATTGACATGAATTTTCCTGTTTGTCAATTGTAATTTTGGTAAAGATCTGTGGGGATTCCAAGGAAAACTGTTTTAGAACACAGAACGATACGGCAGAGGAACAGGGCCTTCGGCCCACAATGTCTGTGCTGACTATGATTCCAATTGAAACTAATCCCATCTGTCTGCACATGGTCTATATCACTCCATTGCCTATTCATGTGCTTGTTTAAATACTACTTAAATGTTGCTATTGTATTTGCTTCCGCTATTTACCCTGGCAGAGAATTCTAGGCACTTAAAATAATCTCATGCTCTTTTAAAGGTAGAAGATGGGGGTCATTGAAGACACTAATCCCATACCTTACCTGATTAGTTGTCACAGTAGGTATAAGGCAGTTTTATAATAGCTAGAAAATTGTGTAATAGGATAAATAATTAAAGTAGATGTATCTTATGGGTTGAGAAAGAAGGTCTTCACAACCACAGGACTTAATTGATTGTATAGTCAGAGCACCTAACATATTGCACAATTTGCAAACAGCACCTTACCATAAAGAACAGTACAGTAATGACCAGACAATGTGCTTTCATGGTGCTAATTGAGGAAGAACTCATGACTAAAACCATTTTTTGTTTTTAAACAATTCCTGATGATTAATTGAATCTAAATTCTGTAACTGCCATTGTGGGATTTGAACTATAATCTGGATTGTTAGCTGAGCCTCTGGTGATCAATCAAATAATTTAACCACTGGAGAGCAGACTGCCATCTAACATCTGATCTGAAAGGGGGTGCCTTCACCAACAGTGCAGTACTCCCTTCATACTTAAGGCCCCAAGCTTAAAGGGAAGGCTAGAGAGAGAGGGTTCTGTTGAGAGGAATGAGGGAATTTAACGGGTAAGATCAAGACAATAGAACAGAGCAGATGATAAGAAGATATCTCTGATAGGGACAAAATATTTAACAGTAGTAGTGTATAAAGTCTTATCAAGGTAATAAGGTAAAACAAACATTTGCAACCCGATAAATTAAGAGCATGGCATAGCAACAAAGACATAGATATAATAACACTGTGGTCAAGTTATCCATCCAGAGTCATCCAGAGACTGGCATTGTTGATCCAGGGATTAATTTAGATCCCACAATGTTTGCCAGGGAACTTAAATTTGGGTAATTAAATAAATCTTTAATTAGAACAATTAGCAGGGATGGTAACCATGACATGCATTGTTGTGAGGAAAAAAAATTCTGATTTGCTTATGTACATCAAGGGAAAAAAATCTGCTTAATCATGATTTAGTCTGTCCTTTGTGTGACTCCAGACCCACTGATGTAATTGAACCGAGGTAGTTAACAATCAGACAGTTTGGGAATGGATTATCGAAGCTGAATTTCCAGCAATGCCCACATTTCGTCAACAAATACATTTTTTTAAATTTCCATATTGCCTGCCTTCTGCTAAAGTAAGGTTGGTGGAGTGAAGTTAGTGATAAAGGAATGGCAGTCATGGCCAAATAGGGTCAGGATTAGTACTGGATGTAGAATCACTGTGGGGTGGATATAACAGAAACAAAAAAATGAGTGAAAGCATCAACATACTTAGAAATTCTGATCAAGAATTTGGAAGAGCTCATTGCAAAGGTAATTGAATAAAGAACTTCAATTTTCTATAGACTTGGTATATCAACTGGGCATAAGGAGCTTTGTTGTTAGCTTCAAATAAATTATATCAGTTGCTTAGGCATCAGGCTGTGTTCCAGTGCTAGATTCCCCAAAGAGTTCATTGTAGGAGAGGGGACTTGAGCTAAATAGCACACAATTATGATTCATTTTCACTGGAAATTTTGTCCTGTGCCCAAGAAGTGGCGGTGGGGAGAGCAAGGGCAGGAAAGAGAAGGGAATGACTACACCTTGGGTGAGAGTTTGGTAATGTGCAAAAGATAAGTTGGTCATTTAAAAAAGAACCTTAAATATTTCTAAGACTTCTTAAAATCTAAAATTGTATTTTTAATATTTTATATTGTTTACAAGTCTTTTTAAGTTTTTGAGGTGTTTTTGTTCAAGTATTTATCTGTTCTAAAACTTTGGTAACTTTAATGTCTCGGAAGTATTTGGTATTCTTAAGAGAATTAAGACTATGGCTTGTTAAATATTTTTAAACAATTGTTTGTGAGGAAAGGGAAGAGCTGTTCAGCATTGAGAACAGCATCGACTACAATGTGATTAGTCTCAATCAACGTGGTTTCTTGAGAGAGAAGTCCTGTTTGAAGTCCCCTTTGAGGATGTAGCTAGTAGGATGTGCAAGGGGGAATCGATGGGGATTTTAGGGGAAAGAGTAAGAAAGTGGACTGCATCAGGAACACTTGGGATTTTATTGAGCTTTATGCTTTTATTTCTTATGACCTCACTGCACAGGTACATCAAATAGGAAAAGAGTAGGACTTCACCCTCCACTATAGCCTTCTGACTCAGATTCCAGTGTGCTGTTTGAATTCAGATGAGCAACTCTTCCTCGTCTGATGTCGCCTTGTGATCTAACTACGATCACTGTGTTCAATGTTTTTCATACACTTGGCCAAGTTCCCTCATCAAAAATTTTTAGAGCTGGGGTTTAAATTCAATATAAAGTGGAAATCAGTAAATTCCAATGTGCTCCACAGGTCATTGCATTGATGCATATTGCTCCTTTTAACTTGACACATTGTTTTGCCTTAGAATATCCTTGTAAAGGAATTTTCTTGATTGTAAAGTTATGTTTAAATTAAAATAAGTCAGTTAAAAAGAGAACGACCATGAAGCCAGCTAACCGTGGATCAGTTTTGCAACAGCCAATGAGCGATGTTAAAAGGAACTGTTGAAGTATATGAAAAATCAAAATATAAATACTGATGAAAATCTGTTTAAAATCAATTAATTCAACTACGATGTGCAATTGTGTCATCTTAATTGCAGTAAAATATCCCAAGATGCTTTACAAGAGCATTACCAAACAAATTTTTACACTACTCTCATAAGCTGATATTAGTGCACCTAATCAGACACTTGGTCAATGAAAGCAGTTTAAGATTTTATTTAAAAGACTAGGAAGAGTTAGAGGGGAAAGAAGTTTGGAAAAAAATTTCTGGAGTACAGGTTTTGGCAGCTTGAATTATGTCTGCCAGTGGTGGACAACTAAAATCTGGGGGGATGTAAGAGGCCAGAACTTGAGAGTGCAGGTGTAATGGAGCATTGTAAGGGCTGAAAGTAATAAGGAGGGTCAGAACCATGATGAATAAGGATTTTTACATGTTTTTGTTCAACTGAGTTTCTTTGGAGTTCAGCAGGTAGAATGGGGGCTGATGTGAACGTGGCTTTGTGTTGGTTGAACGTGGTGAGGTAAAGTTGGGAGCTATAGAGTTTTTGAAGATGTTAAGTTAAATGTATTGAGCATAGAAGTTGGGAGTTCAACCAGGAAAGCATTAGATAAAGGTGATCTTGTAGATGCATTGTATTTGGAGTTCCACAAATCGTTTGATAAAGTGTTACTGCAAAGATCATGGTGTTAAGATGTTAGCATAGGGAGAAGATTAGTTAACTGATAGTAAGGGAAGGGGAAATAGATGTTTTCAAGTCAGTAAGCTGTAATTAGTGGGTTATTGGGACTGGCCTTGGGCCTTCAGCTTCTTGCAATTTATCTAAGTGACTTAGATGGAGGGCCCATGTCTAATGTAACTAAATTAGCTGATTTGCAAACAGGTTGTGGGGGTGAGGCGGAAGTAAATTGTGTGGAGGACATAAAGAGCCCATAAGGTGATATAAGTAAGTTAAATTAGTTGGCAAAAATATGGCAAATAGAATATAAAGTGAAGTGTGAGGTTATCCAGATTAGAGGTGGTACTCCAGAGATGGATTGAGTAGCGGAAGTGCTTTGTGTAAAAAAGGCTGCTAAACTCTCACAGTAATTGCAGGCATAACACAAGATAACACATCCTGATAAATAAAATAGTCCACTGAGAATGCTTACCTTCCATTTTGTCAATGATGCCGATTGTGCTAGTGTCTATAATGTAAAGCCGTCCATCCTCAAAGGTGCCAAACATGTTACTGTGGACACTGGTATAGTACATGAAATAATTTAAGTCGTTGTTTCCCAGCAAGTGAGTAATACGTAGAAGCTGGTAAGCAACATCAGCAGTGACTTTAGAGGATGCATTGTAAAACTCTTTGATGGATTTTGTCCATGGAGTCACAATTACTCGACCACAAGATCCAAAATATCGCAAAAATGGCCATCCTTCTATCCCTGGAAAAAGCTGAGTAAACATTCGTCAGTTTTACAGGACAGCACTGAATTTTTAAACTGAAGAATTGTTAATCTGTACTTTACAAACTGGACATCGTAAGGCTTTCAATGCATCGACAACTAGGGCTATGGGTGCAAATCTTTTCAGATTTTAAGCTGAATTTATGCCTGAAAGTGTCAAAAGTCATGTAATTTCCTTTTCAGAACCATGAGATCTCCTGGACGGGTTTATTTTAGCTTGATGAGGTTGATGGCGGGTGGGGGGTAGCTTGCTGCTGGTCAGTCTTTCCCCCCCTCTTTAATATAGGAAAACAAATTACTTTTCCATTCTTCCTACCAAATTGGATAATTTCACACATCCCCACCTCAAGTCATTGAGACACACAGATAGAAACAGGCCCTTTGGCCCACTACATCCATGCCAAACTCTTTGCCTATCACTCTAATCCCATTTGTCCATATTAGATCCGTATCCTTCTATGACTTGCATGTTCATACTTGAGTAAATGTCTTTTAAACATACTAATTGCACCTGAGTCCACTACCTCCTCTGGCAGCAAGTTCCAGATATCAGCCACTCTCTATGTGAAAAGAAAAGTTTCCCATCAAATCCCATTTAAAACTCCTTCCTCTCACATTAAACTTAAGCCACCTTGTTTTTGATAGGATGGAATCTTTTCTTCATGGTAAAACTATCTATGCCTCTTATAATTTTGTGTGTCTCTATTAGGTCACGCCTCAGCCTCCTTCACTCCAGGGCTCACAACCAACTTAATAACTTACCATAATGAATGTCCTCCAATCCCAGCAACATCCTGGTGAATCTCCTCTGCACTCTCACCAGCGCAATTACATCTTTCCTATAATGTGGCAACCAGAACTACACACAATACTCCAAGTGCAGTCTAGCTAGCATTTTGTAAAGTTGAATATAATGTCCCAACTCCTTTTTTAATGCCCTGACGTATGAAGGCAAGTGTACCTTCTTCATCACCCTATCTACTTGTGTTACTACTTCCAGGGAATCATTGACCTGAACACCAAGGTCCCTCGGTTCACCAACATTGCTTAGCACCCTACCATTTACTGTACATGTCTTGTGCTGCTAAGACAAGGTCCCTTTTTGCCCCAGTAATTTCTTTAAGTTCTCTCCTACATACGCCATGTTCCTCAAGACTCCCTTGATTCCAGTTGCCCATACCTGCCATATGCTTCCTTGTTTTTTTTCCCTGATCAAACCTTCAATATCCTTTGTCATCCAAGGTTTCCTTATCTTGTCATCTTTGCCTTTCACCCTTACTGGAAAATGCTGGTGCTGAACTGGCTCTTTTTTGACAGAATCTCAGCTGATAGCCGTTGTTTACCCTGCAGGCATCTGTTTGCAATCTACCTTGACCAGGTTCTGTCTTACACTATTGAAATTAGCCTCTCACCAATTTCAAGACCTTGAGGACCAACCTTATCCTTCTCCATAACTATTTTGAAACATTTATAGAACTATGGTCACCGTTCCCACTGACATTTCCACCACCTGCCCAGTTTCATTTCCTGAGATGAGTCTCTTTTCACATTTATTTTGCATTTTGCAAAAAAGTTATGAAATTGCTTAATATTGATTTCTGAATGCATAAATATAAGGTAAACGAGTTTACTGTACATCAGAACCATCAAAATTATTATCAACCCTGCTAGTTGCATCCACAAAAACACTTAATAGTTTTGTCAAACACTTTCAGAAAATCACACGTCTGTCCCAAAATGCAGCTATTTTCCAGCTTCCCCTTACCATCCAACATAAAATGTTGCTGAGTTTAATTGTCTTTTCTATTAGTTGCCAACACCAGGCTAACTGACCAATTGTTTTGCCATGTCCCTTTTGATCCACAAGGTTATAATCCATGGAGTTCAATCCATGTGTTTGAATACATGGAGCCCATTCTCGGGTATTGGGAGTCTGGCAAGTCAGTGAATGCCTTCCGTGTCTCTGCAGCCATCATCAATATTGTGACACGCACTGGCATTTAGTCTCATTAATTGGTCCAGAGTCTTTTCTTCAATAACATTAAATACCTTTTTTTAAAAAAGAATTCTTCATCCTCATTAGACATTTTTTATTTCCCATTGTTCTTTGTGTCTTAAATTAATTCCAGGGATCCTTAAAGAAAAATTATTATACCGTGGAGGGCAAGAGAATAATGCAATTCATGCATTGAACAGGCAAATAAAAAATATTACAAATTTTTGCAACTGCAATATCTGAAGTCATTGATATTTAATGATAAAGTAAGTGACTTTTTAAAGATAAAACTAAATTAAAGTTTTGTAAATTTTTCTTCTGGAATAAACTGTGAAAATGAATTGTAGTTGTACAGAACTATACCTGTAGGACAATAGGATGGGTGTTGACAGACAATGTATAGAGCAGGCGCAGTTTGTCTCGATCAGTGAAATGTCGCATCAGGACACTACCTGAATCCCTCACTTCAGCATAACGTCGAATGATCCGGTCCAACAGACGCTGGGATGGACATCTCAGCAAGGGGCTAGGGAGACTCTGCAGTACAAAAAAAATTGTGTTGATTGAAATCTATGTGGAGGTAAAGAAGAGCTTACAAGAGCAGCACACAGCAACGATATGGACCAAAAATAAAAGCGCTCAATGGCTTACACTTCAGTTTTGTCTCTCCTAATATTTTATAATTGAACTGTATAGTCAATTGCTGGTTAAACCCTGCCCAATTCTGACATTGAGCAATTCTGTCTTCCTTTTGACTTTACGTATTTGCAGAACAAGGAGATGATGGGCAAGGCATGCTGCTGCATCTCCTCAATATAGTCAAGGAAAGTTCTACTCAATGTCCATAATAAGTTTTCATTAACATTAAACTGGCAGTCTTCACGTGCTAATCATGCTCTTTCTGTACATCTTGCTGGCTGGGCCATTTGATGGTGTTCATAGTCCTGATGGGCCTGAAGGACTAACTTAAAGGGCAGTGGTGAAATATAATGGAACAGTTGTAGTTTACAATAGCAGCAAAATGATTTGTATTCCAACAGAAAGGTGATCATATAGAAAAGTCTTTCAAAGTCCTAAGCATACAAATGAGTGCCAGATCTTGTGCCAACTTTGTTTTTTTGCACCTAAGGATCTCTCTAACTGCTACCATGTTGCCCTTGACTTAACTCTAATGTGGATTTGAACAAAATGATGAGGCCTTGCTGTTTTTGGCAGGAAATTGATTTTGAAATTTAAATATGCTGCTACATGGAGCAATTTAGGGTGACTGCAGCTAAATTATAATGTTTAGGTGAAAACATGGCAGAAGGAACTTCAATAGGAAGTCTAAAATTGTTGCATGAATAAGTTAAATCTGAGGTCAAATCAATGTTACTATTTAACTTCAAATTCGGGCACAGTGGTTCCACAGGTAGTGCTGCTGCCTCAGAGCTCCAGCAGCCCAGGTTTGATCTTGACTTCCAGTGCTGTGTGTATTGCATTTGTATGTTCTCCCTGTGGACATGTGGGTTTTCCCTTGGTGCCCTGGTTTCCTTCCACGTTCAGAAGATATGCTGGTTATTAAGTTAACTGGCTGCCATAAAGTATCCATGATCAACGTAGCTGGTGGGAGAATTGGGAATGTGTTAATAGGCATGTGGGAGAGAGAGAGAGTAGGCTACAGGGAAATTGATGAGATTACTCTGAGAGTCGGCATAGACTCAACGGGCCAAATTCCCTTATCCTAACTCACAAGGAAATAATATGCATATATAATACACAAAAGACTGTAACATGAAGTCTGCTAACATCCACTGCAAAGGCAAATATAACATAACGAGTAAATAAAACATTCCATTTGAGATGCTTCACTTTCATGAACAATTCCCATAAGTCTTTCTCTTATGTGAACAGTGCGAGAATTGAGATGTCCTGCTCCAGTCACCTAGTGTCCTGGTGAGATGGCATCTGTAATATTGTGTGCAGGTCTGATCGCATGCAATAGAAGTGTAGTGAAGATTCTGATGGACCTTCACTGCACTTTGTGTGATCGTCATATGAAGAGATGTTAAATAGAATGTAGTCTTGAACTTGAAAGAATGGAAGTGTTATAAATTTGTTACAAATCTTGAAAAGCATTGCGCTCATCTCTCCCCATCGATCCCCCTCCAGACTCTTATCCCCTGCAACCAGGTTAAGTGTTACACCTGCCCCTACACCACCTCCCCCACAATCATTCAGAGCCATAAGTAGTCCGTGCAGGCGAGGCAGCGCTTCACCTGTGATTCCAAGGGTGACATTTATTGCATCTAGTCCTCCCGGTGCGGCCACCTCTACATCAGTGAGACCCAATGCGGATTGGGGGATCGCTTTGTAGAGCACCTTTGCTCTGTCTGCTGGAGCAACCAAGACCTCCCAGTGGCCAGCCATTTTAATTCCACTTACCATTTCTACACTGACATGTCTGTCCACGGCCGTCTCTACTGCCAAGTTGAGGCTAAGCACAGATTAGAGGAACAACACCTCATATTCCGCCTTGGTAGTCTACAACCTGGACAGTATCAAGGTCGATTTCTCTAACTTCTGGTAACCACTTGCCCCATTTTTCCCCTCCAATTGGTTTTCCCTTATC
>JARFYF010000074.1:86546735-86562453 GCA_030265395.1 Rhina ancylostomus
TCAGAAACTCTCAAACATTTAAAAACTTTGACAGCATTGGCACATGGCAAAGCTGTGGGCGGAGCATTGCTGTTTGTCAAAGTCTCACAGAGGGGTTTTGGGAGCAGGGTTTGTTCCGACCTACCACCTACCCACATAACTCATTTACATTGTCTTACCATTTAACTTCAGAATCATCTAGTTGGGCATTCCGGATCTGGAGAAGGAAAATTCAGGGCAATTTTGGGTGTTGCTAGCAGGAAGCATGTCCTACCTTAGGAACTCAGGTCAATTATTCTCATTCTAGATGGCAAAAACTGGATGGCTCTAGAATGTTACCTTGTCTGCAGTGAACTGGCCAGCACTCCTTTTCCTGGCAATGACTGCCAGTCTGCAAGGGTGTGGCAATTAGACTTTCACACAAATTGAAAACCAGACCCATTGGACCACACCTTTAATAAGTATGGAAGGAGTTGTTGGCGCCAGGGGCTCAACAGTTTCTGCAATAGTTGTTGGGAACTCCACCCTTAATCATCAGTCTTATCTCTTAAGTTTTTATTGCTGCTCCTTTATTATTTTCCTGTTCAACACTTCAAAATATAGCTATTAGGCTGCATGCAATTTTTGTTTCATTTTGATCCCAGTCCTGTTTTATAGTTGCCCTCTCCTCTGTCCCACCACCAAATATCCTTCAATTGAGTGCAAGCTTTACAAGTGCCATACAATAACCTTTCAGGAACTGAAGTCTACTAATCTGAGGCAGTTACAATTTTCCCTCACACTTAAGTGCTGCAAGATTCTTTTAAGCCTCTGATTTTGTAACATTCAGCATTTTCAAATTGATATGGAAATCAATCAAAACAAAATCATAAGGTTTTAAATACACCTAATCCGAAACGTAGTACCCAAATAATTTGTAAAAGGCAGTCTGACCAACCCACATCAGAGATAGCAGAGTGCAAGTTAACGCCAGCATTGACTGGCAGTTTAAACATTAACAATACACTACAATAAAAAACATTCTCCCCGCCCCTTTTAATATTCCCATTCAAATTTATACTATCAATTTATAAACAGCATGATTTAATACAATATTTCCAAATGATTCATTGAAGAAAAAAGTGATTAGATTGTTTTTTCTTACTCACCGGTCTGATTAAGTCATCGCTATGATCAGCATTCTTTCATCAGTATTTCCTCATGGCACCACGCTGCTGCTGTTAGCTGGAAGTCCCCTCCATTACACTACTGCTTTTTTTTAAAAAAAATCTTTTAAGCAAATCCTGTTACGGGATGCCACTTCTGTCAACCGCTGACACTTGAGCTCTTTAGAGAAAGTCGCTATTTCACCCCCTGTTCAACAAAAAGAAACAGAAAGTACATGAGCAGAAAAAAACCTCAGACCACACATGTCGCTGCTGGTGAGTATTTCTTCTTCCTTTCACAAGAGAATACAATTTAACGTGCCGTTTAAAGCGCGTTACACTCGGTAGTCCAGGTCCGAGACGCTTCTGGTGCCCGCTTATTGTTGTGGCCAGCCGCAGTGATCATGCTGCTTGTTGCCACATGACTGTCTCACTCATGTTTGTTGGTGCTTGCGAGAGCCGGAGAGAAGCCGCTGGTAGCAGCGGAGGAGGGCTCCAGGCAGCTCAGAACATAGACGCGGCTGCTCTTATAGAGGAAGCGCCAAACCCCGCCGGCCAATGGCTGACTCTCACAATCACATGACCAACCCCAGGACAAAAGTTTTGTATCGGGGCTAGGCTGGGGTTAGGAAGAGGGCATTCATTCAAAAAAAACAGCAGCAAAACAGGCAGAAAACGCCCGGGCTGTGCCTACAGACGCTTCGAGCAGGAAATATCCCTGCCTTACACATAAGAGGGCTGGCCTTCATCCAAATAAGGGAAATGTCTGGTGCTCTTTAAACGATCCCCCACACTGGGGAGTGTATTCTGAAGTGGGCCTACAACTTCCAGTGCAGCCATTCTCCCTTTCCCCTCCCCCACTCCACATGAAAGACAATCTGGCAGAATTATTTAATATTATTATGACAAAGACCTGGTGTGTTAACTAACACTGAGGAGGATATACAGAGAAATTGACTGATTATCAAAACAAATGGATCTTGTGTTTTGAAAGATTTAATATATGGATAGCAGAACCCTCCTGCAACTGTTCCCGGATTGAGACCACAAATAAAAATGTACACCTTAATTTTATAGTTACCCCATAACAAAAAAGTTAGTCAAGTTTGTAAATATATAGTCACTGACAATTTTTAACAGTTGTGTTAGAGTCCACAATGCTTGCATTGACTAACAGATAATTTTAACTTAATTATCAATTTACATAAAATATGGCTGATTGTCCCATGCCATCATTGTGTTACAGGCCACTAATCAACAAATCAGCAGGTATTTGAATATTTTACTGCAACACTACAAACTTTTCCACTCCTAAATACCAAAACAACACTAAGGCATCTGATCATTTCAAGCACGACAGTGATATTCAGATCCCATTAGCCTTAACTTACACCCATAGATGGATAGTTAATGACCCCACTGCTCTGTTACAAATATATTAAACCTTTGTGTTATTTAGCAGCTATATTGAAACTTATAGAAATTTTGCAAAAACAGTGACAAGAACTCAGCATATAACATAAAAGTAAACACAATTGTGCAGATAAAGTTTCCTCAAATTAAACATTTATAAAGTACAATCAACAGACAAAATTCATTATGATGTTACTTTGCCTTCTCAACAGAATCCGTTGATATAAGCAGGTGCTTTATCCTACATGCTATCCTGCTTTTACTTTATTCTCTTAGGATAGTTTTGGTCTGAGGACAGGAAGACAGGGAGTGGTGATGACTCACAGTCCTGCCTGAGTTCCAAAGGTTTTTTTTGGGGGATGTGGAGTGTTGGACAGGATGAATTATTAATAATTTATTTCAAACACCAAGGACTATGATAATTAAAAAATGACACTTTACCACAAAGAATCATCAAAGCCACTTCCACACAAAATGCTGCAGGGAAATAAACAGTCGACGTTTCGGATCGAGATTCTTCATCAGGACTGGAAAGGAAGAGGGCAGAAGCCGGAATAAGAAGGTGGGGGGAGGGGGAGGAGCACATGCAGGCAGGTGATCGGTGAGAGTGGGAAGGTAGGAGGGTGAGAGGTAAGAAGCTGAGAGGAGATAGATAGAAGCCATTTGCTGTTTTAATCCTAATGATGCCATGTACAAATGAAGTGATGATCCATCATAATATCTTATTTCTTTCATTAATTCTATTTTTCTTTCTTAATATGCATATAAAAACTTTTTTGTCAAACTCTCTTTTAAAAAATAATGAAACCAGAACCAGAGAAAATATCCTATTCTTGATATGCAAGTTTACAAATCTGGCAGATACTGAATACAACAAACAAAATCTTTAAACACAACTGCTTATTAGTGTTAGTTCCAACTATTCAAACAAAAGACAAATACACTATTTCTGGAATCAACATTGGTACGTACCAATCTAAGTTAAATCCAGGTATCCATACGGTTTAAGCATAGCTTCCCTCATAGCTGCCTTTCCCCCCTACATTTGAGCACTGATGATCTGCTGAAGGTATCACACTGCCACTGCAAACTTCAGACGGAGTTAAAAGGTTTACTATCAGAACAGGCGTAAACAAGAGGGGGCTGCTTCTGGGGGAGGGAGTAGGCAGAGCCTGAATCATGTGTGATGTGTCACTGAGGTTTTGAGGCAGATGGAGTGCTTTTCATGCAATAGAGTTTGTTTTGCTGTAGGCCAAATTAAGTAAAGATGTCAGAGTAGCATGAATCAGTCTAATTACTCCATATAGGGTCGTGCAGTATATTACATTGCAGTTACCACGGAACTTGCTAACTAGACAGCCAGAATGGAACAAATCATGAGATGCACAATTACAACTTAAAAATATATAATCTCTATAGAAAATCAACTGTGCTAGAAAAGCCATGAACCGTTGTAGCCATTATGGTCCATATAGATTTATTTAAAATTAATCTATCATCACATCATGTGCTTGCTTACAAACAAAAAAATCTGTTAAATTCTTCCCCTTAAAGTGGTAAGTTAATAAGCAAATTATTCTGAAAAAGTTAAAGCAATGAAAAAATTATTTTCAATACATTGGGACAGCTAGCAGAGCTGCTGCTTTGCAGACCCAGGTTCAATTCTGACCTCATGTGCTGTCTGTGTGGAGTTTGCACATTCTCCCTTGTGACCATGTGGGTTTCCTCCAGGTGCTCCAGTTTTCTCCCACATCCCAAAGGCATACGGGTTTCTAGGTTAACTGGTCATTGTAAATTGATCGTAGTGTGTAGGTAAGTGGTAGAATCTGGGAAGAACTGCGGCTAAGAATGTAGGAAGAATAAAATTAAGATTAATGTAGGATTAGTGAAAATGGGTGGACTGAAAAGAGCCTGTGTCTCTCTGTGATTTCATGGTAGCTTGAGCGTACCCCTCTCTTGATTGCAGGTGGATAGTTAGGACCAAAGCTGTCTTTAGAGATAGTGAGTATCAACAAGCCATAGGGTACAAAGGGACCAGTCTTGGCCTCTTAATTTCTTTACATATCCAAGTTTGCAGAGAAGGCTGGATAGCAAATAAAACAGGAGCCCCAGGAAATTACCATTTTCTTATCCAACATGACTAGCAGGAGTTAATATTTAAACTCCAACTCAATTCAGTTGACTTGTAACAGGTTGGGGATTGAACCTGGATATTTTGATAACTTAGCACACCTTTGACCACCAACAGAATCAATCTCACATTAAAGATCACCAGTAGCCTATGTCCAGAGAACCCTTATGGAGGAGAAAAATGTCAACTGATAAATTATGAAATTAAAAACTCTTCACTGCTATTTATTTCTTGCAATGCCTTACATAATTTCCTAAGCTCACACATAGATTTAGCTGTTCAGGCAAGATGGCCTAAAAATTTCAATAAGCCATTTTTGTGAGACTTAAGAACATTTTATCTTTTTTTTAAGAAGAATCAGAAGACACTGTTTGTGGAATTAAAATAGAAGAAATTTCCTCTTTGGTATAATATCTGTTAATTTGCATATTTGGTATCTTAACCTCAGAAATGTTCTTCCTTCATCAATGAATGCATGTAGGCTTCTGCAACACAGCTGTTTGTAGCAAGGCAAATTAAGGTGGTTTAATTACATATAGGGATGAATCCTTGTCACACATAATCACGTGTTTTTGCAATAGTTCACAATAGTTCCAATATTTGATCTCCTACCCCTGTCCTCTGCAGAATACACCATCGTATTATGTGCTTTCAATTTAGCTGTTTGTAAAGTTTTATCAGCACCCATGAGTACCCAAGATGGGTCATTTAAGAGAGTTCCATTTATCATAATTATAAACAAGACAGATTATCTTGATTGTTAATTGGGCTGTGAGATGTCCCAAAAATACTTAAAGCACTGTTGTACACCATTAAAAAAGCCACCTTTCATGATTGATACCAGACATTATTGACAGGTTTTTCACCTGTGGATGAAAGTTGGGGCTGGTGTTCAAATTAGAGGGGCAGGTTTGGTTCAGCAAAATAAAAGATGATTCTTTGTTGATATACACCAGCTGTGATCAGAAGTGGGACTATAGATGACTCCTCTGAATTAGTATAGAGACTTGTGTCAATATCCAAGTGAAATCACCAAACTTAATCCAAATCTCCAATTAAACTCACCATCTTTCAGGGCTGAATGGCTCTGAACCAAGTCAATGAGCACAGAGTTATGCATTGAGCTAATTCAACTCTGCTGATGCCAATTCCATTGATTCCAAGGCACTCATAAAAGAAACATTAGGCAGTGTTTCTGTGAAATTAAAACTGCCTTGGGTATTCATTGTTGCTGACCACTTAGGTACCAGAACAACTAAACTTATGCTTTGGTTCAATTGCCAGAGGCAACATAGTTAACACGAAACCTGACAGCTGATTACATAGATATGACTGGCATGATTTTAAAAATGGCAGGATTAAGCCCAGCAAATGAGAAGGTCTTTTGGAGATTGCAGATGATCCCATTTAGCTATCCACATTTTATCACACAAGAGCATTTGCTTGAATTTGAATGGATATCTAGATGTATATACATACCCAGCAAGAGTGGGGTGAAGACAAAAAAAAATGTACTTGCCCAAACTGGCCAGTTGAATTTGACTTTTTTTACTTGGTCATCACAAAGTGATATTAATGGTACTGTGGAGACATCTGGAATTCCAGGCAGATGTGATGAAAGATTATTGAACTTAATTTCTGTTTCTCCCTTTACAGATGCTGACTGGCTGGCTGAGTATTTCCAGCATTTCCATTCTTATTAAGGACATGGTCTATCTAGCTACCATAACCAACATAACATTACACCTCAAAGGCCTCGGTGAGCTTAGAGCAAGACACTTCCAAGGAAAAGTCGGCAAAAAGATATATTGGGCCAATAATCAAGTGACAAGCTAACATTATGCCAGCACCTTTCCTGAATATTTGGTTTAATTTAAAAATGAGCAAAAAAAAAGTACAGAGCAGGAACTGACCTGAAGTATCAAATAAAGAGAAATCAAACTATATTTTAAAAGATTGTGTTATAACGTAACTATTCCCGATGAATTCATATTGGAAATGTTGTCCAAGTCTTTAAAAAGCTCCCAATTTCTCTTTGGAAGATTTTTTGAAATGTAAAGTGGCTAGGAGCCATAAGCATCGAAAAAGAAATGTTAGGGAAAGCTTATACAGCAGAATGTACATCTCCAATTATTAAAATTGTTTAGACTTTATATTTTTTTGAAACTGAGCTAAAGCTTTGTAAATTTTGCATTTGATACAATCAGATATAAAATTATAAAATTTCATTAATCCCCATTTTGTGGTCTTGTGTGCGTATGACTTCCTTTTCAGCTAAATTTGGTCCAACACATGATTAATCAGTAGTCTAAATTGATCTGAAAGTTTCATAAAATGGATATGATCCACTTGAGAATGAACTGAAGTTCTGACCACGTCTCACTGAACTGCTGATGAACTCCTTGAAGCTTATCACATGACTTCTTTAAGAAAAAGAGACAGTTTACCAAAAGTCTAAAATAGAATCCTTATGACAACTCCTGATCTGGCTTAATTGAGGGATATCCTGTCAGCGCATAGCATGAAATCTTACATGTTGTCCAGTGGTCACCTGATGACATCACTCAGTCCAAATGCTCACATGCAGGTTATGGGCCATCTGTTATGATTCAAAATCTCACAATAAGAACGAAACTGCAGAAGTAACAAATTCTCAAGTCTCTACTACTAGTTTTGTTTTAATCAATACCATAGATCTTGGGCAATTGTCCAGGACCAGGTCACAGTATTTCCTCTAGACTAAATAAGGTCATATCTACAGATTGGGGAATGTGCCACACCTCACCAGGACCCACATGGGTCCAATGCTAGTACTACCCAATGCTCATTGTTCCACAGACTTTAAACTTAGAAGCTTCATAGAGGAGATAAAATATATTTCTGTTATTTATAGATGACATATCTTTAGTGAAAAACATTGCTACCACTTAAATTGGGTTTTTTTAACAGCAAGATTGAATGTGCTCTGATTAAGAGCAGCTATTTTTAAAGATACCAAACATAGCAGAAACAGTCACAATTCAAAATATTTACAAAGTGAAAATACCATTTTTTTTACAGAACTTGAATGACCCCAAATATGTGATGGTAGTTTAGTGGAAGGGGGCCTTCCATTATATGGAAAATTTAAATAGAAATGTTATTCTGTCAAACAAGGAGTTTGCCTCCAAGAATACAGGCAAGCAGTATCTACAGTCCACATTAATGGATAGGCAGTCATGGAAAACCTGACTGACAACACATTCAGACATTACTCAAGACTTTTGGATGTTTTAAGCTTCTGCGTTTAATACATTACTAACATTCTCTTCCGCTTTAGACAGCAAAATACAACATTGCTTGTTTTTGGTGTTGGGGGGGACTTTCTAAAATAAAATTCCCTTGAGGCTGGGTTACCAATTTACTCAGACAAGTTTCAATTTCAATTAAAATATGTTTTGTCAGATTGTGTGTATTTTCAGAGAAAGACAGTTTCTGACATATCTTGTGATTGTGCAATGCTAGAAATGCTGTCTGAAAAAATGATGCTCACTGACTTTGGAAACAACTTAGTCAGATACTTTAACAGAGTAAGATAATCAACACACTTCATGGGTGTTTCTTTTCCTACATAATTGTCCAGAAGGAGACGGGGAACATAACTGAACCCTGGAAATTTAAGTGAAAGAAATAGCTTTGAATGTTTGGCTGCAGTCTTTCGTCAGAAAATGGGAGCATGTTCTGATAATAGGTCAAACCCAAGCTAAAATATTGAACCATCTTTCTCTTTCCAATGCAGATCAACATACTGCAGATGATTTGTCATGATTTCAACCTGGTGATCTGTAATCCAGAGCTTCACCTGAAGCTGCCCCATGGAACCTTTCGTAACAATAGCCCTCTTGTATCTTTTACACATTTTTAATTGCACAAATATTTGAGATGATTTCAACTGGAACGGATCAGCTTCTGGAATTCTATCTTTTATTCTGGTTCTTGCTCCATGTTATTAAAGAGAGGTTTAGAGAATTCTCTGCACTTTTTGGAGGGGGGGGGGGTTGAGGGTGGGGCATTCTCCCTGTGTGACCTCTGCAACTAATTGCTGAGGTATTTCCTGCCAAAGGGGAGATCTGAACAGCTCAAGTTAGAATCATGAAAACCTGCAACACAGAAAGAGGCCATCAAGAGACTACCAAGCAAGTCCCACACCTCGGCATTTCCCCCGTACCCTGTGCTGGTTCTCTGCAAGGACATGCTTAATGGCCTGTTAAAACTTCCAATGGAATCCAATTTCACATTCTCGATTCTTCCATTTGCTGGCAGCACTGCCAATCACATCTCACAAGTTATGAGATTCAGTTAGCACAAGATGACGAGTGCCAGCCATTATATTCCCAGTGACAAAATGCCTCAACTTCAGTTCATACTTAAAATACATTAACAAGTAAAACAGGTGGGAAGTGAATTGATAAAGCAGACAGTCTTGAGAGATGAGCAGCTGTTGGTGGGAGGTAAGGTACTGATTCTTGCAAGGCCTGGCTTGTGTAATTTCTAAGTCATTTTGTTTTAAGTACAACATTATTGGGGATTGACAAGCCATTCAGGAATTTTGTATGCCCCTAGTCAACTTTACTTCTGTATATTTTTCAGGAAGAATCACAGCATTAAATTGCTCTAACCTTTTCAGGTTAAATAAAAATAATATTGCCTAGAAAGAATTGGGCAAAGACACAAAATTTAAACTGCAGACTTCCTAGTTACAAAGCAAGTCGTGGGCTGTGTCTTTAAAAGGTGTCATAGGAAAGGCAGCTGCAAAAGTACAATCTCCACCCACTGTCGCTCGCCACAGCAGCCCACGCAATGCAGCACACCCTGCATCCTGCAGGACACAACCCCTCTATTAGACGATGGAAACTCAGCATACAAGACCACAGTAGACCCTGAGAAGCCCCTGGCTAACTGAACACGCAACTATTCATTGACCCCTGCCTAGTTAGTCTCACTTCCCCCTGCGTATCCTGTGAGTGGGCTGGCAATATTTCTCAATGCTTTCCATACCACCACCAGAATGCAGCAGCCACCCTCATCCTGGAAATTACAAGTCTGATCTTTTAAACATTCCATTCTACTGCAACACCGACAGAACTTCCTGCTAACACACTCCCTTTTATGACAGGCCTTTCACTTCCAGCCACCAATTTCAGCTGTTAAACAACTCAGAATAGGTCAATGTGATCACAATTTTAACTCTTGAGATGCCAATTATATGAAGAAGACCTGAAAAATTCTGAATGGCAAAACATGTCAGTTTTCAGCAATAACATGGATCCTTTAGTTTTTTTTTCTTGTTGGTATTAATCAAACTAGGAAAAGGATTATCTAAAAAAAAGAAAAGCAGTAGCAAAGCTCCACCCTGTCTTTCCAGATAAGGACAAGATTTCTGATCTTTGTGACTCCAGTTGAAAAATGTTTGTGTGAGAGAGAGGTGCGTGTGCAACAGTGCACGTGTATTCATGATTGTGTGTGTGTGAGAGAGACAGAGTGTGAAGGCTCCATTGTTCAGCTCTATTATGCATATTCAACATTTTGGATAACATATTTCCTGGTTTTAAAATGGCTAGTTCAGAGCTTTAACCAGTCAAGTAGTTCTCATAGCATTTCTAGAACATGGAAGAGTCTCTCATGCCTGTGTTACAGTGCCCAGAACTCTACATTGAGGACACCATGCAGTTTCACATAACATCTGGGGCTCTCTATTATTCACTGAGTCCTCATTTGCTTTGAGGTTTTTCAGGTGTATCATTCAGAAAGCTACCTGTCATTGATGAATACTAAAAACACATTGATCTTTAATATCATGAGGAGAAATATGATATCTGGGATGCCATATCCTCATTATCATTATCACTTTGTGTTTTTGATATTGAGGAGTTAATAACTGGTAGTTTGCTTTATTCTTTTTTTCTAAATCATCACAACCTCACGTTGGTTTTTCAAGAGATATAGCCAACGCAACTAGACAGACAGCTGAGAGCAGTGAAGCTTAAAAGACACAGTGAGAATACCATTCCAATATTGCCAAATCAATTGCAGCACCAAAGATATCATTATGCTATTTTTTGCCATCAAGTTTTGTGTCAATAAGTCCTTTAATAAATCTTTCACTACTTTACTGTACAAAGCACAATGAATTAGTTATAGATCCAGGTCACTTCTGTTAAGCAATGGACTTGGGAGTGGAAGATGTACAGTGAGGAAGCTTCTCTCTGATAGACTGCTTGGTACATTCCATGAAATGACTATTGCGTCATGAATGTGGTTCTTACCCAATTCCTTTCTCTGCTATTTCAGTGGGTATTTAAAGTATGTTTAGCATCTCTCTGAAAGTAACAGAGCAGGCAGTGTCATGTATGATCACTATAACATTAGCAGCAGTTATTTTGGCCCAATAGCAAGTTTAGTAGGAATCATATTTCATTAATGCCAAAGGGATAATGAATTCTGTATGGCAGAGGGTTCATTTGGATGCAAGCTCATCTGAATCTGCCAGCTGGTTAATTTCTGATTGTTCCAAGTTTCTTTCCATGTGAAATGTCTCAGTCTGAGAATCATATTCGGGTCTTTTACTCTATATAAAATGACATCTGGTAGTCCAAGTGCCCATCTATCCAAATACCACCACCAGGAGTTTAAGCAGTTGATATTAATTAAGAAATTAATGTTGAAAAAAAAGCTCCAAAAATTCTGATTGGAAAGTAATAATGCTCGTCTCCTCATGAGGTTAAGTTTGTAGGAGGATTTGGATGGTCTCTCTGACACCACCGGAATTGAAAGGAATAGAGCAGGCTGAATAGAGAATGCTGTATATTCTCACTGAATGCAGTAGGAGAATGAGCAATGCCTTAAATGCAAGTATCATGATCTGTGACTTTCCTTGAACTCTAGGGTCCTCTTGAATACTTGTTTTTTTTAAATGATTTAAATTTACAGATGAGCAGATGTCATTGTTCCTAAATTTATCCGAGTTACCCTCTGCTCCATATGTCAAGACACAATTTGGATCGATAATAGGGCTTAGAAATTCTAAAGTTAAAGCACTTCATTTTTTCAGACCAAAAGTTGACCTCTTCTGGAGTGGAACAAAGCTTGAATCACACACACCAGAAATATGACCCGGCACTTCCCTTCAAGATTCACTCTTGCTCATCTGACACCACTTTCACATTGGATATTACTCCAATGACATCAATCTCCATGTAACATTGATTTTGGAATTCATATTGACCTGACTGTTATCAGCCAGTCCTGGTTAATTGGGCATTTCTTGTTCATTCATGCTTTCATAGTGCTATTCCAGTCTGAGACTCCATATTTGGGAGAGTCCAAGTGGTATCTCTTCCTTCAGGTTCTCCCATGAAGATCCAACCCCTCCACCCACTGATTTCACCTCCTGACCCCTCCCCTTGCACCTCACGATTGCCCTCAGCCTTTACCTCACTGAACCCCAGGTCTAGGATCTCTATCCCTTATCCCTTGACTATTTCAGGACCCTCCAGTCGGTTCTGATGTACATCTGCCATGCCTGCATGGCGCAATCATCCCCATCCCCAGGATTCATTCAGCTCCTCTCACACTGCCCATCTTGACTTCTGAACCTCAAGTCTGGTCCCAGATGGTCCCATATTTCCTTTTACTCGCTGGGACTAAGGCAGGCCCATAATCAGATGAGTCATTGGTATCCAGCAATATTACCCTACAGCCCAGCCTTTAGGGTGCACCACAAGTTCCTGACCAATAAAATGTAAAATAGTCTGTCAAAATCACTTAATTATGTATATATTTAGTGGATTAAATAATTAGATAAAGGTGGAGTGAATGAATCCTGATTCTATAGGTCATGACATGTAGAGGAATATCATTAGGCGTAACTATGTGCTCTCACACATATGCTTCAGAGTCTTATTAAAAATTACCAAATAAATTCCACAAACCTGCCTGGCAAGTTAAACATTACCACAGGCAGAGAAGAATTAAATGAGTGGAATTCCTAAACCTACAAATACAAGCTAAAGAATAACTAAAGGGTCTTGGACAAAGGGAGCCCAGTCCTTTGTTTTTAGTCAATGGCTTGTGGAGATTCAACTGCTCTGGTGATGTCTATATTAGAGAGCCTTGTCCATACACAGTAATCAGTGGAACGGCTGCCAGTCTCTGGATTACCCAGGAAAAAGACCAATGAGCCTTTGTGTCTGAGCACACCAGTTCTTTCAGTGTGCCCAGTGTCCAGGTTATTACATCCTCATTGTCTGCTGAGTAATCCAATGAATCCTAAGAGGTACACCGGCAGACCAATTGCTCCTCCTGGGGCTCAAAATCAAATGTGGTACTCTCTCAGTGATCAAGATATCAGTCAATGACAGTTTAACCACTACTAGGTAAAACACCTGATTCCCCAAGAAGTATTTCATTCTTTCTCTGGTCCTTTAAGAACTACTCTGGCATTTTACTTGCTATCCGGCAACTAATCCAGATTGGTTAATACCCTGAATGTCCAAGACTGACTGACTGATCTTGCATTTTGTTTATCAGATTGTTGCTTGCTGTACAGTCACTATGTTCAGTACAAGAGCACAAATGATTTGAAAAGACAGAATTAGCCTGGGTTCTGCAATATGAACAGCAGAGGCTAAATTTGGTAGCCCCCAAAAATAGGTCCAGAGATTGCAATGTGTGATTAGCCCATGCCTGTCAATTACAACTCAGTCAATGCACCAACTTTTTTTTCTATTCATCATGAGTGCTGTGTGTATCCACTGAAAGCTAGCTTGCACTGCTTAGTCTACACCTCTTAAAGGGAAGGTAGCTCATGACTGAAAGCAGATGCTGATAGTCATGGAAGAAATGACCTGGGAGATAGTGAAGGATGGATTAATATGGGAGAGAGTGGAATCTGTTTTTTGAGGCTGCATTGAAGATCGTGGTGGTGGAGGTAGAAAGTTACAGAGATATCCTGTGTACACAGCGTCCAAGAGAGGCATTCAGAGCCGATATAAAGGAGGTCATGCCAGACTGAAAGCCCGGGGATCTGGATGTGCAGCTGCAGAAAGTTCGACAACTTTACCTGAGTAGTTAAGGTCAAATGCCATAACCAACTTACCTGCTGCAGCATTTCCTGCTCAAGGCATTGCATGTATCAGTCAACAACAAACTCATACACTGCATTCACTTGCATCTCTTCTTCACTACGCACTATTATAACCTTTGCGCTGACTGCCTTTCATATACTACTAGGTATTCAACCACAAGCAGGCATGATACCCAAACACAAATATACTGACGCACTTCCTTCACTCTTGCATAACCAGAGACAGCAGAGGATTCCCTTGTAGTTCGGGTGCATTTAATCACAATAGGGTTGTTACCAGACTTTACTGAAACCTTGTTAAAGAAATCCAGACCAAGTTGCCATAGGGCTTTGAGAAGAGCTTGGAGCTCATTTATCCATCGAGATACTGCTTGGCAACATCAGTGGCACAACCATGGATCCAACTGTGACATGGCACCTCACGACTTCCACTGCAGCAAGTGGGTGCTGCCCAAGGGCTGCGTGCTGCCATGAATGCCTAGCCTGCTGATGAGCGAGGTCCTCTTGCAGCTTCACAAGCTAAACTCAGTCTGCTGGCATCACTTGCTGTGAATTTCAGAGCATGAACCGATTTTGAGACGCCGGAGCAGTTGGGCAACTTGTCCCAAACAGATTGTTGCTGAGCTGCCTCCTACGGCAGTGGCAGCAAATTAGTGGTGTTTGGAGATGCTGTCTGCTCTCAGGAATCCATCATCTGGCCCCGTCACATGCTCTCTGTGGACTGCTGCTGCCAATCTGAGATGGTGCTGCACGCTGCTGGTCCTGGTGCCAGACCATCAGCAACTTCCTCCACATGAGGTGGACAGTACTGAGCAGCACAGAAATAGCGAAAGGCACACAGACTCCAGGTGCAGAAACTGACTTTGCCATGCGTTGAAAACATTGTCTAGAGTTTTTAATGTTATAATGGCTTTTATTTTTGCATTGTGGCCAAGTAAATGCTGTGCTGATCCGATTTATTAGATGGACAAAGTATGAGGCAGCTGGTGTTTGGGGAACTGAGTCACACATTTAGATTGGTCCTTTGTGCAGCAAGGCAGAAGCTTTGGTTTGCCTTCCCTCTTCTTCTCTTGTTCTTCTTCCATCGTCTCCTCCTCATTGCCTGAGCTGGTTGCTATGGAGCTGCTGAAAGGGTTTCTCCTCAGGATGGTAAGGTTGTGCAGCACGCAGCAGCCAACTGTAATCATATCACCCACTCTGTCAACTGCTGCAAGGATCCTCCAGAGTGGTTAATTCTGGATGTAACCAGCCGCCGGCCTGCATATAGTGGACACTCCCTTTAAATGTGCTGGTAACTTGGGGGAGTCAGGAGTAAAGTGGTTTCCTCCAACTCCATAACATGTGCCCTACTGTGCAAGGTAAGTGATATCATTGGCAAGAGTACCAAGTTCTATAATTGTGCTCAAATCAGGATAGCATGCTGATTGATATGATTGATATTGTGACCTGCCTTCCTACAACTGCTTCTGATGGAGATTAGAGAGCATCTGGCATGATTTGACGCAAAAGCATTAATGCCTGCACAGACACCCCACTTTGGTCCATACTTGCAGCACCCAAACAATGGTATTATTCATCCCAGATAATGCATCTTCAGAACTTACATGGCAGATCACTTTGACGCAGGCAGGAGAAATTTGACAAGCTAAAAATGGCCTTATCAAAAAGAACCTGGTCTCCATTATAGATGGGCTGCCTGGTGGCTAAAATTCATTAGATCAATATGGGATTAAGATACATTTCTAGCACAGAAAGTATGACCAACTGCAGCAGTAAATTAGGACCTCTGACATAGTTTTTTGTAAAATGAATTTTTCCTACTTCATTAGAATAATTAATAATTCATTTTAATATACATTGAGGAATTCAATTCCAACATTTTGCACAGAAACTTTACCGTGTTACCTGAAAGCTAAAGTGAGTGCA
>JARFYF010000074.1:86591068-86603549 GCA_030265395.1 Rhina ancylostomus
ATAGAGTGGATGTGGAGAGGATGTTTCCAGTAGTGGGAGAGTCTAGGACCAGAGGGCACAGCCTCAGAATAGAAGGAAGTTTCTTTAGAACTGAGATGAGGAGGAATTTCTTTAGCCAGATGGTGGTGAATCAGTGGAATTCATTGCCACAGACGGCTGTGGAGGCCAAGTCATTGGGTATATTTAAAGTGGAGGTATTTAGGTTCTTGATGAGTAAGGGCGTCAAAGGTTACAGGGAAAAGGTAGGAGTACAGGGTTGAGAGGGAATAATAAATCAGCCATGATTGAATGACAAAGTAGACTTGATGAGCCGAATGGCCTAATTCTGCTCCTATGTCTTGTGGTCTAATCTTATCTGGCCCCACAACTGTCACAAACACTCTGTTTCTCTGGATCTTGGTTCTTGTGCATTACCTGCCTCCTTAGGTTGCATATTTCCTATCTGTGACTTTGGACACCCTCGATCCTGGAATTCAATTTCCACCTAACGTGCCTCTGCCTCATTCTCCTTTGTTATGATCTTCTGTAAATCCTGGTCTGGTGAAGCTTTTGATTACCACTACGAATAAATCCTTCTTTGGTTTTGAACCTCGAAAATGTTGTCCAAAAATGAAAAACCAAATTGTGTAAATCCATCAAATCTGCAGCAGAGTAAAATTTAAAGCTGAAAATCAAAAAAAGATTGCAGATGCTGGAAATCTAAAAAGGAAAAAACAGGAAATGCTAGAAGTACTCAACAGGTCAGGCCGCATCTCTTGGAAGAGAAATATTGACACTGTTTCTCTTCCCAGTATTTTCTGTTTTTATTTTAAAATATAAAACTGTTGCTTTCTCATTCTATTATCTGACTATTTAAAAATAATTCATCTGCTGTATTCCCTTTTTCCTCATAGCTGTTGTCTATTTGCATGTTCTACCATCACAGGACACTCCCCCACACTTGTAGCTTTCCTCTTGCAATCCCACTCCTCCACCCACCCTTCATACTTTGAAAGGTGTGCTCTATTTCTTCTTGCTGCATCTTGCTGCGCCACTTCCTCCCACTCATCTGCCCATTTCCTCTCCTGACACTGTCTCTCACTGCCAGACTTCCTCCAGTCATGTCATACCAGACTATGCTACTTTTCTCATTACTGAACTGTGACTGGAAGTAAAATTTCACCTGCTAGTGTAAGCATTTTCCTCTTCCCCTAAGGTGGGATACCCCCTCTGCATTAACCAGTTATGAGGCCAAAACCTAGAGCCAATGAGAAACAATAACTCTGACTTTTGATCTGCAGTGGGGCTTTTAACAAATTGACTGGAAATTCAGATTTAAAGGTGAAGATTCTCATCAATGACACCTTCTTCACGATGATGTAAATAATCAAAATGAAACATTAGAAATCAGGAACATTATTACATTTTTGATTATTCTGAAACAACAATTATCCACAAAACAAAGAAGCTACAATTATGCAGAATAAGAACTCGTCACTTTCAAATCAGATTGGAATAAGAATATCTTTCATTAAAAATATCAACAAAAATCCATAGATTTTCCAAGTCTAATAGAATTTTCAAATAATAGAAATTTGCAGAAAGTCATATTTAAAAAGCAACTTAAAGCTCCACTGATGCTTTGGTGAGATACCGTGCTGAATAATGTGAAACTTAATCACAAGGTCTAATCTCTGCTATGCTGAGTTAACCACTTTAACTAAAGCATTAGTATGCCATAACATGTTAACCTGAAGTAGGAGAGCACAGAAATCAGCTGGTCTTCTGACCCTGACTGGTAGACAATGACACTGGCTTTATGTGGCTGGGACAGGCCAAGTCAACTGACCATCAACACTCACCCACTATTGAATAGCCAACTAAAATATGTTGTCAGGAACAGCATGTGAAGAAAGGCATGCAATCACACAAATGACTTTGTTATCATTTGAGCATAAAGGGAGAAGATTCTAGCGTGAACAAAATCATTTCTGAAGATCTGATAAATGCCTTTACCAATGGCGAGTTCAGTACACTCAGCTCACAACTGCAGATGCAAATGGCTCTTACAGAGAGTGCCAGTACCTTAAAACAGGGGTCAGGGATTAGAGAATGCTCATCCTGAAAGTCTGTCATATTTAAAGTAACAGAATGAGCCCATATCCAATACTTTAGCATGCACAAAAAGTTCCATTCATTGTAAATTGATTAAAAATATTCACTCACCTTTGTTATTCTGGCTACAACTATAAGTGGGAGGAATTTGTTCATTACAGTTTTGTGAAAATTGCAGTTAAATCGGCATGTGCCTGTGTGCATGTGTGCTGCAATCTCTTCAATGAGCAGGCGGTCTGAACACAGCATGATTCACAAGCAACCTTTGTTGATTAATTTCATTAAAACATTCCAAATACAGTAGGGCTCATATTAGAAAAGCAGAATACAACAACTTGAATGCTGTGTACATAATATTATCCCATTCATGTTCTATACTTTTTATTTCGTTCAAAAGCACAGAGTTCCATTCTACTAACGAACCATTATATAACTCAATTATGAGGTTGTTCCATAAAATGCAAACTATTTCACCGTATATGAACACACATCTGAACTTCACTGCAGTTACTTTAAAAATGTTATTACCACGAAGTCTTATGCAGGGCTACATGGAAAGGCATGGAATGGATTTTTAAAATTACCATATTTCTTGGTGTAGCCTTTGCAGCTGAGCCTCATCAGATTCAGCTTCAGATCTAGGTGTGCAACCGTCCAAAAGCTGGTTGATTAGAACACACAAAGTGCTATTAGACACAGCGTTAAGATTATTCCCAGTTTCAACAGATTAGCACAACATGCTCGCAGGGTTTTCATACAGCTCTGTAAATAACCAGTTTGTTCAAGCCTTACCTGTACTTCAACATGCCAGTTTGTAGGGAGTGACTTGTCAGCTCTGCAGCAAATGAGCAAGTTCAGTGACGCTGCACCCTAATGCATAGTCGCCCACCCTGGAGCATCTGGAAAAAAAGGCTTTTGAATGCCTTATCTCCTCTATCCCAGTGGCAGAAACTGACCACCTGCTGGTAGACACAGCTAACCTATAGTGCAACTCCCACCCCTTTGTCACATGGAAGAGTAAATTGCTGCTGCCTACACACCAGCATAGCATAATCCACCCACGCTAGCAACCTGCCTCACAGATACTGTCACCTGACCACATTCACTCTACAGCCAGCCCACCTGCTTGTGTGCTTAGCACAAAGATCAAGGTACTTCAAGCTGCCGTATCCTTTCCTGGAGTAACTACGTAGGCTGTAATCAAAACCTATCAATAGACAAATCTAGACAGCATCCTTTGACATATATTTTAACTAATTTCAAAAGATTAACATGGTGTCTGTGTATTGTAACTAAATTTCATGTAATAACTTCGAAGCTAAATTTCTGAAGAGATAAAAAGCGGCCTTGTGTTGCTAATATTTCTGCTCCCAATTTATATTGCTCCCAATTGTCTGTGAAGAGTGCATTAGTACTTCGTATATTTTTTATCATGGCTACTTACACTTAACATCAGTGAGGTTAAAACATGAATATGTCTCAGTCTGTTGAGAGGCAGTTAAACAGAAAAAAATCTGATTAAATTTTTTTTAAATGTCAAATAGCAGCTCTCTCAGAACATTTAGGTAAATAAGACAGGATTTTGCAACATGAAGACTCGAATTGAAAGCCTGTGGAAGGAACTAATTGCTTTTAAAGAAATCAGGAAACCATATTTTTTTAAATGATTGCTTACTCTGTGAATAAAGCCTAAATATCTATTGCACGAGTAAGGCTGGGTGGAGATACATTGGTTCCAGGCAAGTAATGATCTGACATTGGAGATTTCATATTAACTCTGTGAGTACTATAGAATAACCATTCACATAAATGGCACTAAATAAATTTAGAGCACAGCAGAAATACAGAGAGAATTCAAAATGAAGCATGCAATTCTCATTAGGCTAAATTATCATAATTACTTAAAAATGATATGTTCCTACCAGAATTGGGGAATTGGAGGGAGAGCATTATTAGCATATAAGGAAGTAAAATGTGTCAAAACATTTCATGGGAACAACATCAAAAAATGTTGAGGCCAAATTCACTGAGCTAAAAGTGGAAATATTTGGTTATTTGACCAAAAACTTGGTAATAAAGAGATAAGAATTATATTTATGGTTATAAAGGAAGAGAAGAAGATAGAGAAGCTGAAGTTTGGGGCCTCGTAGATTCACTGGTAGATGGAAGAAGTGGGTAAGCACACAAAATGACCCAACAGAAGGAATATAGGGTGGAGAGGTTTAGGATTAGGATGAGCAAAGCTGCAGAGTAACTTGAATATAAAAAAAGAGGATTTATAAATCAAGGCACTTGTGCACTTGGAGCGAACATAAGGGTACTAGTTGCCCAGAGCTTAAGACACTATCCAAAAGGCAGCAGCAATTTGGATAATATGTTTATGGAGGGAATCTTAAAACATAGAACAGTACAGCACAGGAACAGGCCCTTCAGCCCATGGTGTTGTGCCAATCTAATTAAACAAGTAAATAAATGCCTAACTAAGCCAATCCCTCTGCCTACACAATGACCATATCCCTCCATTCTCTGTATGTTCATGTGCCTGTCTAAGAACCTCTTAAAAGTCTCTATTGTATTTGTCTCCATCACCACCCCTGGCAACACATTCCAGGCATCCACCACTCTCCGTGTAAAAAAAATTGCCTCACACATCGCCTTTGAACTTACCGCCTCTCATCTTAAATGCATGCCCTCTAGTGTTAGACATTTTGACCCTGGGATAAAGATACCAGCTGTCTACTCTATCTATGCCTCACATAATCTTATAACCTTCCGTCAGGTCTCCCCTCAGCCTCCGCCGTTCCAGGGAAAACAACCCAAGTTTGTCCAATGTCTCCTGCTAATCCAGGCAGCATCTTGGTAAAGCTCTTCTGCACCTTCTCCAAAGCCTCCACATCCTTCCTATGATGGGGAAACCAGAATTGAATGCAACTTTCCAGATGCGTCCTAACCAGAGATTTATAAAGCTGCAACATAACTTCCGGACTCTTGAACTCATTGCCTTGACTAATAAATGCAAGCATGCCATATGCCTTCTTTACCACCCTACCAACCTCTTTTGCCACTTTCAGGGAGCTATGGACTTGAACCCCAAGATCCCTCCATACATCAACAGTGTTCAGGGTCCTGCCATTAACAGTGTACTGTCCCATTACACTTGATCTCCCAAAGTGCAACACCTCACGCTTGGCTGGATTAAACTCCACCTGCCATTTCTCTGCCCATATCTACAACTGATCTATATTCTGCTGTATCCTTTGGCAATCTTCTACATTATCCACAACACCACCAATCTTTGTATCATCTGTGGACTTACTAACCCACCCATCCATGTTTTCATCCAAGTCATTTCTATATTTTTCACAAAGAGCAGAGGTCCCGGAATGGATCCCTGCAGAACACCACTAGTATAGGACCTCCAGCCAAAATAAGTCTCATCAACTACTACCCTTTGTCTTCTATGGGCAAGCCAATTCTGAATCCAAACGGCCAAGTCACTGTGGATCCCATGCATCTTGATCTACTGGATGAATCTCCACCACACCTAAAGCAGGATTAAAAAATGAGTTTGAGTATCAAGTTGTGAACAGTCAACCCACTTAACCCGTATTTCATATTGAAAGATGAAGAATGATTTTCCTTTGGTACAAGGTAGAATTAACTGTCTGTAGTAATGACATTTAAACTCTGTGCTTCAGCCAATCAGAGAGAATGTATATGATTCAAATTCCGGAAAATACTTTGTTCTGGAAACCCATCAATGCTCTCTCATTCTGTCATGTGTGTTTCACACTGGCATGGCACCAATTTAAAACTAGGATGCTGGAGTTCATCCCATGTCTGATTGAATTTGAGCTGAACTCTTTGTCTCCTGGCTTCGGGGATCCCATCGTCACATGATGGTGTCTATTCTGGCCACTTGCCTATAGTTTGTAATATGTAATTTGGAATTACATGTGAAGAGATCAATCTCCCTGATTCACAATTATGAAATCTAGTAGAATTTAAAGTACATCTGTGCATTTTATTATTTTGAAGCTAAAGAGATTTCACAATATAACTAAACCCCAAGCTCTTGGAGTTTTGTAGGTCAATTAATTTATCTGACTGGTTCCCAGAGTGGCCATGATGAATATTTCAGCTACATAACTGCAGTATTAGTCTTGAGAAGATTACATTAACAGAAACTTATTGTTCTTCTCAGAGAGATAACTGCTTTTAAGAGAATTGGCTAAAAATGTTAGAAATAATTTTAGCAATGTATTGAAAGGATCAGTGCCTTTATACATGGCTTCTTGATTTACTGACTGCCACTGAAATAAAATTGTACCTTGAAGCTATTTTTTAGCCATCTTCTGTTTTTATATCAGAATTCAAGCATCTGCTCTTATTTTTTATTTTAATTTAATGCAGTGACTAATTTTATTGATTAAAAGGAAGTGAAAATATTCAAAAAGAATCAGAACAAGGCAATATATCTTATATTAATTGATCAAACAATGCCAGTGGGTATGAAAAATAAAGTGGGAACAATTTTAACCTAAACTGTTCAGTGGAAAGCAAATGGGGACTCACTTAAAATTGCGCAGGTTGTCAGCCCACCCTGGAGATGATGGTTCTTGATTGAGACCTGTCCAACTGAGTAGGTGTCAACCCCAAAACAGCTAAGGATTTTTATTGCGTATTACATGTTCATTTAGCATCCTGATGATGTTATTGGGATTGAACTGCAGTTTTAATTTGGTTGCCTGAACAGAAAACCACAAAGGAGTATGAGAGCAAGAGAGAAATTTGTTCATTCCTTACGCTGCACAGAGGAACAGAAATGCATTTGTGAGCATCTCACTCCTTAAGATGCAGACCAAATGTCACCTGCCTCATCTTGGTCTGGGCTGTGGTTATCTGCCGTTCCATCCTTTCCCACTGTATTGTTATTGTTGTGCACTGTTGGCCATTTCCTTTCCAAGAGCAGTGTCAATTTCCTCTTTAACACTGTACAGTTCTGAGCACTCCTGGTATCTTGGGTGTGGTAATAAAGAAAGCAGCCATTGTTCTGGATTGTGCAGCAGTGATTTTGTCTAATTAATTGCACATATCAAAAGCTTACTGGTTGCAGTTTACACCCATCAATTTATCAATGGGAACTGATGGGAAGTTAGCCAGATTTAAATGAGATACATGAGTTAAAATACCACAGCATCCATTTGTAATTCACACTGCCGTTTGTTCATAGAAAATTGGCTCAAGGTTTTCTAAGGATTACATACTACATACAGCAAAGAAACAGACCATTTGGCCCAACCACCTCTACGGGTGTTTCAGTTACACTCAGGCCTCAATTAACTCTCTCGGTTGAGATGAAGACATTTGTTTGATGCAAAATATGAACTATTCAACACTGAAGTGTATAAAGTTCTTTACAAGAAATTTGTGCTTTTGAAATTATTTTTGTTTTGAAATGTTGTTCTAAATTTAGTCTGGGGACTCTGCTGGCCGAGGTAGTCTGATCCCAAAATGGCTGTCTAGTGATTGTCCTTTACAGGAGGTTTTATGAGGCAGAAAATGTGCTCCCAACCAATCAAGAAGAACCCTTGTTTATAACAGTTCTGGCATATAATAAACTTGTTGCAGATACCTACATTCCGACAGCAAGAAGAGTCAGTGAGGGAGCTGTCAGCATTGCCATGACAGAGCAGTGGATTCAACCCGCGAGGGAGATGCAAGTTTAGCCAATGAGAGAGATATCAGTTCAGCCAGTGAGGGAGATCTAAATTCATGTGACAACGGACAATGAATTCAATCCAATGGGATCATGCACTGGTTTGGTTTGAAGAGTAAAATTATAAATTTGAGGTCGCTGCATTATCGAATAAAGTTTCAGCAGTAAAGATTATTTTACTTTGAATTTTCCAGTTCTCGGGGTAACTTGTATCTGAATGCTGAAAGGAAAAAAAGTAGTGAAAGAGGGAGAATAAGGTTAAAGAGATCTGAGGAGGAAGAAGTTCAGGTATAGAGGACAAAGTACAAGAGACAAAATTGTGAAGGTGTAAATTAAGAAAAAGAGGTAAATAAATCTGAGATAAGGATGGAAGAGAAAGAAGCTTAATTCCATCTGCTTGGGGCAATGTGAAAAATGTTTAAAATTGAGTAGCTTTTATTTTGCTTGCTCTTGTCCTTTTCAGTACATTCCCTTTCTTATCTCTGCCTCCCTCCTTTCTCTGCAATTTAAAATATTTGATTGTGAACTTTCGTCATTTCTGATGAGAGGTTGTTGATTTGAAATGTTAACCACTCCTAGCTCCATAGATGCTGCCTGGCCTGCTGAGTATTTTCAGCATTCTTTGTTTTCACTTCTATTTGCTGATTTAATTTCCGTTCCACCATAGCTTGAACCCTGCTGCCCCAATGCGTATGCTTCTCACACAAGATGCAATCAAACCCTCCCCCCAGTGACATCTGGTTTCTGGCAGACAGCCTTTGGGCTGGTTTGCTGCCAACAACTTAATTCTACGCAATTTGGTTGGGCACCTGGCAGCAGGAAATAAATATTGCCTGGCAGCAATCTCATGGGGATTCCTGGCTTTGTGCTGGAAGGTAAAGCTTACATTGGAATCCACTTGGTTCAATAGAAATAAAAATCCAGATGGGTGTAAAAGAGGTGGCTGATGTGTTTAATTGCTTTGCACCCAGTCAAGATCTTTAAAATATTTTAAATTATTCCTAATATAGATAACCTTGGGTCTAAGAATCTGCCATTTGGTTGGAGAGCCATTTTTGTCAATATAATGAGAACACTGTAAAAAAAATATTTTGTACTGCGATTTCAACAAACAGAAAGTTTGTAATAGCAATTAAAGTGTCTTTCCCACTCAGTGCCTACAATGCTGGCCACACTCAACACTCATGTATTCCAAGGCTGCACCAAAACTTCTGTGTGGTTGCACACCTCTTTTACAATTACCTTTTTCTTTGAACTCATTTACCCTTTGGCTATAACAATTATTAGACTCTGAGGAAAGGAAGTTTATCTACTTGCACGCTTTCTATATTATGCACATTGAACATCTCCACCAGATTAGAAAGTCATAATAGAGCCAAAGGTCTTCACCTTCCATGCCTTTCCAATAAGTCAGGTGGGGGGGTGCTAAAAGCCCAGGCTTTGCTCAAGCAAGATTTTCCCCAGCTTATATTTGGATTACTCCTTCTTCGGCAGTCCGTTGGAATCAAGGATGACTTGATTCCACTTTAGTTTTTTGTTTTGTGAGTTGGCTGATGAAGGTCAATGTGGGAATCACCGACTCTTCCACAGACAGAGCAGGTGCTAGCCGATGAGGTGGATGGGTGGTTAGTTTGAAATGGTGTACTTCCTCTGCTGCTTATGGAGGGTTACTGTGTGCTCCTGATGCATGGCTTCAAGGTTCACAATACCACCCTGAATGCTACTTCTTTGTTTTGAGCCATCATGGGCCAGGGATTCCTTGGGTCAGTATGGATCTTGTATTTCTTCAAGAACACTTTCAGTGCACCCTTGAATATTTTCCTTTGTCCACCTCTTACAGCCTCGTGCTAGGCATGCAAACAATGAAGGTTGTCCAAGGTAGACGACTGAGTGCAACCAATTCCTCAGTACTGGGAATGCTGATCCAGGAGGGGATGCTGATGTTGTTTCACTTCACACTAAGTGTGCACAGACACAAGTGTTACCTGCATGGTGCTGCTCTACCATGGATGATTGGGTGACCTTGGTTCCGGCCAAGAAGGCCAAAAAGGCAAAGGATAGTGGGTAATGCTGCTCCCTGCCTTTTTCTTGGCATTCTCACACAGTGAATACCATGTTCACTGCACTTTAGATAGATGGAATTCAAACTGTGATTGAGGGAGCAGCTTGTCTGCCTTGGTGCTGAGGTCCTTCTTTGGATCAATAATCTAGTGAATATAAAACACAGTAAAAGGGAAAACCTTCTGTGATATAATTAACCAATAACAATGAAATGGAATGATTGCTTATCTCCTTCAAACAAAAAGGGCAGCCGAGTTTCTCTTTTGGAACAATCATCATAAGGTACTCATAATTATTACTTATCCTTCAGCAGGTTTTATTGGCAAGACAATGCATTAAGACGATTCTCAAAAAAAAAATCACACAGACTTGAACACACAGTTCTATACTGACTGTGAGTACTGAAAGAATGCTGCACAGCTGAAAGTGGAGTTTTCAGATAAGATACTGTACTCTTTCTGAGGAACATAAAAGCAGGAGCACTATCTCTAATGTCCAACATATATCCTTCAATTAACAACGGTAGCTTATGTGGCCATTATCATTTTGCTGTTTGTGGGAGTTTGATGGGCAATCAACTTTTCCATGTCATACATGTCAAATGCACTTTATTTGCCATGAAGCCTTCTGGGATGTTCTGGGACATAGAAAATGCTATATAAACACAAGCCTCTTTAACAAAAAAAAAGACAGTCTATTCTAATTCCCTTTTACAATCCATCTCTGAAATGAAATAAAGTTTATAGTGTTTGTTTCTGATATATAATGATCTTTTTACAGAGGATATATTATTTATTTCATATTAAAATGGTGTAAATCTAAACAAAATGCACCTTAACTGCAAAGCAACAAAAGCCTTCGAAGTGAATATGCTTGTCAGTTTGGAGCTGCGAGATTGAGAATAAATTGGGAGAATTGCCACAGGATCAAACAAACAGCAACAGATGCTGGGACTTAATTGTGAATGGCATTCCTGGGTAGTTAAAGAGCAACCTGCTCCACAAATCCAAACGTCAGGGAATTGATGCAGGGAAAATACCACCAATTTAAAACCAGACGAACCCAGGTCTCGTAGTGCTTCAATCTCATGCAGGCTGCTTACTTTTTAGAGTCAATTTAAATTATATTTGATCCAAACACCTCTAAAGCTATCTTACAGTTTTAGAGAAAGAAGATATTTAAAAATGAGATGCATGTCAACCCAGGGAGGGAACTTTTTTGTGCCAAACCACAACTTCTCCCAGCTAAACAACCATGTTATCCATGAGAGGTTGTTCTCAGTGAATGCATGGGGACACAACCCCCAACAAATGTTAACTTTCATATATCAGTGCAAGATGGCCCTCAGAGTTTTCTTGGTTTGCATTCGACATTCAACAACTTGATTGACAGTTCATTAATAATTAAAATATAGTTGTTATTGTAGTAACCACCACCAGGAAATAAAATCAATGCTAGTTTTAATGCACTATAAATTTGCTTTGACATATGACCAGAAGAACATGTAAAGAAAGACATTGAGTTCATTTAGCCCCAGAACCCTGTTCTGCCATTCACTGAGATCAAGGGAGATTTGTGACTTTGCTGCACTTACCGGATTGGTGTTGTCTTCATGGAGAGTATCCATCTATGACTTTCGATCTTTGAAAACTTATGCCATATAGATAATAGAACAGCCTTGTGAAGGAAAGAGTTGATTTCCTTCGTGGTTAATGCAGCCTCCAATATTCTCCTGTAAATAAGTCTTTGTCAGTTATTTTCTGGTCAATTGTGATCCCAAAAATGTTGCTCTTAGGGGAATAAATGATAACAATAGTGTTGAATTTCAAGGGAATTGGTGATGCTTGTACTTGCTGCAGATTGTCATTGCCACAGACTAAATGTGCCACTATGATAACTTGCCATGTGTCATTCAAAGTCTAAATGATGCCAAGGTCATGGATTTGGGCTTTGAGTGCCTTTCTGTTTGTGCCCAGAACCAGCAGATAAATGTCTTCATGTGAGTCTCAGGGCTACAATGCATATCCTAGCGGTGGGTCCAGAAAGCTTTACTTTGTTGCCCTTCTTGCTTTTCCTCTACCTGCTCTGAACCCTCATCCTGTGAAAAGACAAAATGCATAATTGCATTGATCAGAAACACATTTAGCAAAGGAAACATGGAATAAGTGGATGGTGATCAATAATTGTGGATTCACCCACCCAAACTAAACCAATGTCTTTAGAAAAGATAGTCAGAAACAGGGAAAATATCCAGCTGAAAGCCAAGGTCCGCATTGCTGTTGATTCCATTAAAATCCAAATGAACAGGTAGAAAGGCTAACTAAGTCATTTTAATTTTCTTTTTCGGGAGGTGCAGATCAATAACTTCTAAGCCTAGAGAATCTGATGAAGTCATCTCCCTGCCTGCTGGCAGTGGTGTGGTAGTAGCACGCATGGAATTGTCACTTTGTTCAGTGCATTGATGTTACAGCTGCTTTAAAATGTCCACCCTGGGCTAAAAAGTATCAGGATGGTGTTGTGAGAAAGGTTTTTTTGGGATCTTAAAGGTAAAAGGTATCTGGACACACAGTCTTTGTACTTTAAAAGGAGGATTTTATTCACAAAGAC
>JARFYF010000074.1:86603649-86624079 GCA_030265395.1 Rhina ancylostomus
ATCGAACCCAGGTCGCGGGAGCTGTGCAGTGGCAGCTCCAACCGTTGTGCCACTGTGTCACATGCCAAGGACATGATGGTTAGACTCTGTCTTGTAGAAGATGGTTTTTGCCTGGCACTTTGCCACTTATCAGCCCGTGCCTGAATGTTGCCTAGGTCTTGCCGAGGGGTTGTGAAAGGAACTGAATATTGTGCAGTTGTCATCAAATACGCCACCCCCTCTCCTTCTGATAATTAAACTTTATTTGTACAGCCCGGTAACAGGCCCTTCCAGCCCAATGAGCCAGCACGGCCTAATTACACCCACATTAACCTACCGACCCATATGCCTTTGGAATGTGAGAGGAAACCGGAGCACCCGGAGGAAACCCACGCAGACACGGGGAGAACGTATAAACTCCTTATAGGCAGCGGTGGGAATTGAACCCCGATTGGTGGCGCTGTAATAGCGTTATGCCAACTGCTACGCTACCATGCCGCCCTAATGGAAGGAAGGTCATTGCTGAAGCAGCTGGGGATGATTGGGCCAAGGACAGATTCCCCAAAGAACTCCAGCAGTGGTGTTTGTGGAGGGAAGTGGATATTAGATGTTTGGGGTCGAATCCCTTCATCTGGACTGGACTTTCACCCGTCCAGGTGAAGGGTCTTAACCCGAAATGTCGAATGACCATTTCCCTCCACAGACGCTGACTGACCCCAGTGAGTTCCTCCAGCAACTTGTTTCTTTGCTCCAGATTCCAGCATCTGCAGTCTCTTGTGTCTCCTGCAGTCCTCATGTAGACTGTACCTTAACCACTGTGCTTCACATTACAGGAACAGCAGAGGATTCTTGCACTGGGTATTACTGGACCCGAAGGCCACGTCCTAAGCAGGCCAGAAGAGGTAAGAGTTTATCATCGTAGGATCCATGCAACATTGAAATCGGCCCTTCAGCCCATTAATTCCTGCTAAACATCAAGGTTCCATTTATGCTATTCCCACAACTCCCTCCAGAATCTACCACTCACCCACACACTTGGCACAAATTACAGTGGCCAATTGATTTACCAACCTGCACGTATTTGAGATGTGGGAGAGAAGGTTCACATTGCACAGAGGCAGTGGCAGAGGTCAGGATTGGACCTGGGTCACTCAGTTACGAGGCAGTAGTTCTACTAGCTGTGCCACTATGTTGCCCTATTTGCTTTCCTAATTATTCATTGTACCTGTATGTTAATGTTTTGTGTTTCCATGAACCAGGACCCCTAAGTTCCCGTTCTACCACAACGTTCTGCAGCCTCAACCCATCTGAAAAATAATTTCTATTTCCATTCTTTTTTCCAAAGTGGATAAGACATTATTAGTCACATGTACATCGAAACACACAGTGAAATGCATCTTTTTGCGCAGAGTGTTCTGGGGGCAGCCCGCAAGTGTCGCTGCACTTCTGGCGCCAGCAGAGCACGCCCACAACTTCCTAACCCGTACGTCTTTGGAATGTGGGAGGAAACCGGAGCACCCGGAGGAAACCCACGCAGACACGGGGAGAACGTACAAACTCCTTACAGGCAGTGGCCAGAATTGAACCTGGGTCGCTGGCACTGTAATAGCATTGTGCTAACCACTACACTACCATGCCTGCCCTCATCATAAATATGGAAGGAAATGCTAAGGGGAAAATGCACTCAAAGCAAGCCACAATTTATATATTTTTTAAACTGGATTCAGGAAATCTTGGCCACTCTCACAGAGCTTCTTTGCCCTTCCAACTGATACAAGTATCACAAAACAAAAAAGTGGAGTTGCTTCCTCACAGTGCCAGAGACCTGGGTTCAATCTTAACCTCACGTGCTGTTGGGTGGAGTTTGCACGTTTTCTCTGTGACGGTGTGGGTTTCTTCTGGGTGCTCTGGTTTTCTCCTATGTCCCAAAGCTGTGCAGGATGGTGGGCTAATTGACCGCTGGAAATTGCCCCTAGTGTAGGTGAGTGGTAGAATCTGGGAAGAGCTGATGGGAACGTGGGAAAAAATAAATGGGATTAATGTAGGATTCATGTAAGTGGGCAGTTGATGATGGGCACAGACTTGGAGGCCCGAAAGGTCTGTTTCTGTGCTGTATCTCTGTGTGTATTATGAATACAGAGATACAATTGTGACTCTTTACAGAAAATAACAATTTCCTGGAATGTTCATTATCTTATTACTAAATTATCTGCCAAAATTTTCTCAGATAAAAGCTTTGTGCAATACCAATACTTCTGTATTTCACTTCACAAACCAATATATTGAGAAGTCTTCTCTGGCATGTAATATGTTGATAAGCTAGGCTCAGAGGTGAAGTACTATACAAATAAATAAAGTAAAGCTTTACTTCTCTCTCTTTTGTGCAATTGAAGCTAAAACTAACTTTCATTGGGAAAGTAAAATCATGGAGCAAATTTGCTCTTGAAACTACTACATCAACCAAACTGCATGAGAAAGAACTAAAACAGATACATTTTGTGCCAGAAAAAAGTAATGAGTTTTGGGATAGTATTGTGAATTTGGGACCATTTACAAGGAAAACAACAGAGAAATGTCATTTTATGGTCATTCAGGGAATGTATTATTTTAAATGTATTTGATGTATGCGTAGTCATTTCACAGTTGTTGCATTTGCTCCACTTGTTGGGAGAATTATGCTTTGCATCAGAATATAATGTAGATGCTTCACTTTTTGTATGTACAGAAATATGAGAACAAATTTCCATGGCACTGTCTCAATGATATTCTTTTGGATATTCTTAATTGTTTAGATCAATTGTATCAATGGGTATGTACAAATTCACCACCATTCTATTTCTCAATAATCCTCAAGTTCTTCACTTGGCTTCTTGCATTTTGTACTGGTCCTTTTATTTTCTCCCCACTCCACCATTCACTTCAATAGTCAAATGCCTTTGGAAATTATTTATCATGAAGTCCATTGTCTTGAAGCATTTATTACAAAGTTAAAGCCAGAGAAGAATTATCAGCTGCCACATGCTTCCACTTTCACAGAAGCATTTCCATTGGCACTGATTATTATTCAAAATTATGAAGTATAATTTTCTGGGTTACTCTTCATGTTTTTTTTATTTTTGGGGGTGTTGCCTTTATTTTGCAGATCTAATTTTTCATTTTACTAGTCTTGAAGAGCATTTTTACCGTAAATTTTGCTTCATAACTGGCTTGTTGCTGTACAATCCCAATTCCCTACCATAAACGTGCCCCTACCTACCCCTACTTCTCAGCATCCCTTGCAGAAGTTAAGCAATGGCCCCTAATTTTCTGATTTAGTAATGTTTTCATTATTCTTGTGAATTCATTTTTGCCACAGGGATATTTTAAAATGTTTATTAAGAGACAAAACCAGTAAGTGAACAAAAGGACAGGTGCTTATCATCAGTAGAGCAAATTTTAGTAACAGATTGTGTTTACAAAAAAAAACAAAATGTATATCCTAACGATATTAGCATGTCAAAGTACTTATAACAACTTTAGGACTGAAATTGCCAGAGCATTGGTATCATGTGGCAAATTATCATAATCACATAACTCACATCTTCAAATACAGAGAACTAATGAGGGTCAAGAAAATTAAGAATCCTTGCACCACTATATATAAATATCAATAGTTTGATAGTATAAACTCTGCTAAGCAAACCCTACAGTTAACAGAAGTTTTCTGTGAATATAGTTATAAGCAATTCCACCAGTATTTTCTGAGCTACTAGAGTGCAATTAGTGGCAAAGCTAAGGCTGTCAATGATGGTCAGTCTTTAGCGACTAGAACTGCATCTTTAATAACCATAACATTAACACAGAAGTGTATTAATTGCACAAGGATACCAAAGCAATTCACAGCTGTGATTTAGTAATAGGCCAATCACTCATCAGTTCATGGAACTGAATGGAATAAATGTGTTGTCTACAACAAATTATATACTCTTCTGGAAATTTTCATTCAGCATTTATTGTTGGTAGCCTGGACATTCTAAGATGTGTATAAACCAAAAAACAAGATCATTTTCAGCAACAAGCAATCTGCTGGATTCCAGCAAATTGTTTGTTGCTTCAGATTCCAGTATATGCAGTCTCTTGCGTCAACAAGATCAGTTTCAGTTACAAAAACTTGATGCAATGAAAGGTCTGATTTTCCTTTTAACTATTTAATTACACAAATTGTCCAGTCTGAAGATAAAAATCAACAATTTTTGTGCTGAGAGGCAATTTGCCTTTCCAGTAGTCTTTGTAATTGTCACATCTAGATGCATCAGCTTACCTGTCATATTGAGAAAACTTCGCATCCTTATGGTCAATGATGATTCATTCCATTTCTGATGTGATGGGAAATCTTTCAGAATCAAGGATGACTTGCTTATGATCTGGTTTTGTGGGTTATGAGGTGGCTGATGAGACCATTGTGAGATCCACAGACTCTGCCATAGATGGGGCTAGAGGTGTTGGATGAGGCCGGTGGGTGGATAGTTGGGGAGGTGGGAAGCTCTTCCCACCATTTTCACCAGGCTTCTCTGCACTCCTAAAATATCGGCTCAAAATTGTCAGTGCCATGCCGAATACCCTTCTCCATTTTGAGTGACCATGGGCCAGAGATTCCCATGAGTCAGTTTCTTTTTTAAGGAGGCTTTGAGAACATTCCTCTGTCTTTTTGGTGGTCTCTTGCCATGATGGAGTTCTGAGTAGGATACTTGTTTCAAGTCACTAATTACCCTCAGCTGACTCTCATGTGTGGACATGCAAATGACACGTCCTCCTCATCAGAGCCAGCTGTGCGTAATTAGAGCTTCAATGCTGGGGATCTTGAGCTGGGAGAGGACACTGAAATCTCGCCAGTGGATTTGGAGAGTTTTGCAGAGACGGGTGTTAGTGTTTTGAGGTGTTGACTGTTGTTAGTGCATGTCTTGGAAGCATGCTGGTGGCTGTATATCCCTGCTGTTTTTCTCAGGTGCTCAAACGCTATGCTGGCTCACTTAAGGCAGGGGTGACTTCCATCAAAGTTTGCCTTTGCTAAGAGATGGCTGTCAAGTTATGGGAAATGGTCCACATTTTCCAGGATTTCATCTTGGACCTACATAGCCTTAGGGCAGTGTTGTGCGATGGGAAGGAACTAGTTTTGCAGATGTTTAGTGCAAGGCCCATCAGTGAATGTGTCAATATGACTTGGAGTTCATGCACATATACAAGTGTTGTCTGTGTACTGCAGCTTATTTACTGAGGTTCAAGTTAGTTTGGTTCTGTAGTGGAGGCAATATAGGTTGAACACTTGCCAGCTTACCCCAGCGGAAAACTTGTTGGGAGTGAGGTGCAGTAATATGATGAGAAAGATTGAGAAAGATGTTGGGCAATGATGCAGTAATCAGTGAGGTTTGGTGTGTCGTGAACTTGTCGGTTAAAATCAGATCTTGTATGTAATTTTGTAGCACAGGTAAGTTGGAGAGGAATTTCTGAAGGCAGCCACTTTGAGAAGAATACTCAAACAGTGTCACTCAGTTGATAGAATCAAAGACTACATCTTGTGGTTGAGAATTAAAAAGGCCATATATAGTGGTTGCTGGTGCTCCATGCTCTTGGAAACACTTCCTCATACATGTTTCATCTAAATGCAACTGTTTACAGGTCACGCCGAGGTATGGTTCTGATCAGCAAAGTTAGTTCTTTCTCAAAATATTTACTCCTCCATACACTGAAGGTTTCCCTACAACCAGCAGGCAGCTTGTTTCCCAGTCTTTGCAGCTAATTTTTGTGTGTTTTACATACACTCTCTATTTAAAATTCATAAAAACATTAATAACATAGGAACAATACTTATGTTTCTCATCTTTTATGAAGATAGTGTGTTTCAACAAAATAATCATGGGAATTTAAATTATCTTAAGGCCCTTAGAAACAATGTCAACATTTCTTTTTTATGTCACTGCGCAGAAAAGATTGGGCATTGAAATTTACATTTCAGTATCGACAAAGAGCCAATAATCCTGATTAAACCAATGGATCTGCCAGCACTATTTCCCCAAACTTTCAGTTTTGCTATATGAACCATAGAACCATAGAACAATATAGCACAATACAGGCCCTTCGGCCCACCGTGTTGTGCCACCTATGATTGGGGATTTGAGAACAAATCTCTATTTCTCAATGTTAACAAATCAGCTAACTTTATTGTCACTTTATATGCATAATCTTGGGTAGGGATAACAACACTAGTGATAGTTACCTGCACTATCTAATGAAAGATCATCATCATTAATTCTCTTTTTCTCTTTTTCTCTTCGCAGATGTTACCTGGCCTGCTGAGTAGTTCTGCGATGTCTTATTTAGATTTCCAGCTTCTCCAGTACTTTCCTTCTGTAATTTCCCCTGCTGATTCATAACATAGGAGCATAAAGTGTTAAAGTACTTTCTGTACACTTTAAAAAATGGGGAGAGGAAGCATTTTTCAACGTCTTAGGGTCCCAAATTACTCCGCTTTTAAAAATGTAGTTGCCTGTATGATAAAGAAAATGTAGTGGTTGATTTGTGAACAGCAAGCTCCCACCAACAGCTGAGATAATGAGCAGATACTGGAGTCATAGAGTTGTACAGCACAGAAATGGGCTCCTAGGCTCAGCTTGTCCATGCTGAATGTGATTACCAGCTATGCTAATCCCATTTACCCATGTTGGACCTGCATCTTTCTACTCTTTGCCCATCCATATGCCTTTTAAATGCTTTAATTGTATCTGCCTCTACCATCTCCTCTGGCAGCTTGTTACATTTACCAACCACCCTCTGTGTGAAAAACCTACCCTTCAAATCTCCTTTAAATCTCTCACCTATCACATTAAACCTATGGTCTCTTGTTTCAGATCCCCCCACCCTACGAAAGTCTCAGAAATTACAGTGCAAATATAGTAATTATTTATGACTGCAAGTGACATTTTTTGATATTTTCCTCTCCAAGTAGGAATGCCATTTTGAACATGGCTATTCCAAACTGTGCCCTTTAATTGAGCAGCTCACATGCCTACTTAAACAATGAAAGTCAACCTTGAGTACCATGCACACCCAGTCTCATCACATGATGAGTAACTTTGTGTCTGCAGTCTTCAGGCCATGGAGTGAAGTAAATTCAATTCCAATTGACTTGCCAGCAAAACTTTCAATGCTTCAAATGGTGCAGGTTCTGCACTGGGTGTTAACTGCAGATCCATGCACCCAAATTAATTGGGCATTGCTTGGATTTACATCATCCATTTTCACTCTAGGTACGAGGGACTTCATGCACACAGGAGCAACTGAGGAAAGATTAATTTATGCGCTGTGAGCTCTATAAAAAGTGCCATTCACATTTCACGATCAATTTTACACTCAAAATCAATGAGCACCTAAAAAGCATGCACTACACAACTGAATTATGTAGGCCACTGTGTATGTTTTCTTCTGAAAGATGAGTGAAAAGTCTCTGAGTATGAAACTAAGCAGTTTTACATAAAATACCTACTGTTGCCATCAGCTTGTGCTCAGATGAAACTGCCGCTAATGTCCGAAAATGATTCATCCTGTTCAGACACATTCCAGGTTCTCACTAACATTACATTGGCTGCTGGGCCAACAGCATCTTGAATTTAAAACTTTCATCCTTCCCTCCAAGTCCTTTCACTCTTACAGGCCGTAATGAACTTTGAAGTCCCACAATTCTGGCTTCTGTATCTGTTGAACTTCCTGTCGACCACCCTTCAGTTTTTAAATATTGCAATACCCTCTTAAAATGGCATTATCTCCATATCTATTCATTTAAGAAATCTCTTTTAAACCTTTCTCCTTGGACAAATGAAAAAGGTTTTTCATTTGTCCTCAAGTCTCCTTGTATTGATCAGAGTCAATTTCTTTTGTTTTCTAGTCCTCCCATGAAGCAGTATAGCATGGATTGCTATGTTAAAGATGACTCATAAATGTAAAAATATGATTCACAAATTCTTGGCTGAAAATGAACTTGCATTGATATTTATTGTAAAAAGAAATAAATGGAAGCTGAAGTTTCTGGAGTGACTGAGCAGGTACAATTTTTCAGACAAGGATTTGTGAGCAATGAAATTTAAATATTGTTTGAAACTGAGTGAGCTTGCTATCCTCAGCTCACAAATATACTCATTGACATTAAACTCAATTTTTATCTCCCACTAATAATCCCAACTCATTAGGATTTCTTCATGTTAATCTAGAGTGTTTGAAACAAATTTTGACACCAGGAAACAATTCCTGAAATGCATTCAATGGCAGCTATTTGCTATTGATGACCTAATCAACTGACAAGACTGAGAAAACCTCCAACATCAGTTGGCAAAGCTTAAAAGACTCAAACAAAATGTGAAAATGGCCTCTAGCAGCCTGTTCCATGAAGAAATAAATCTTCCAAATGCAGACTTGAACGTTATTCCACAGTAAGGCAAAAATAGCTGCATCAACCAAAGTAATTTCTCCCCATAAGTATCTAAATGCTGATCATAAATAAGCTTCATAAATGTTTTTTGGACTATTTAGCTATAATAATGACAAAATTGTAGGAAATGAAATTCATTCACATTAAGCATCAAGATTTGAATGGACAGATGACTTGGTAGATTGGATCCAAAATTAGTTTGGCCAAGAGGGTAGTGGTGGAGTGGTGCTATTTTGACTGGAGGTCTGTGACTAGTGATGTTCAGTAGGGATCGGTGCTGAGACCTCTGTTGTTTGTGACATATATAAATGGCTTGGATGAAAACGTACATGGCTGAGTAGTAAGTTTGCAGATGAGGCAAAATTTGGTGGAATTGTGGATAGTGAAGAAGGTTGTCAAAGGACACAGCAGGATATAGATCTGTTGCAGATACGGGCGAGTTTAATCCAGGCAAGTGTGAGGTCTTACACTTTGGGAGGTCAAATCTAAGGGGAAAGTACACAGTAACTGGCAGGATCCTTGGGAGCACTGATGTACAGAGGGATCTTGAGGTTCATGTCCATAGTTTCCTGGAGGTGGCAACACAAGTAGATATGATGGTAAAGCAGGCGTTTGGCATGCTTCCCTTCATTGATTGAAGCATTGAGCATATGAGTCAGGAGGTAATGTTGCAGTTTATAACACTTTAGTTAGGTTACGTTTAGAGTATTGTGTGTGGTTCTGGTTACCCCATTCTGGGAAGGATGTGGAGACTTTGGAGAGGGTGCAGAAGAAGTTCACCAGGATGCTATCTAGATTAAAGATTATTAGCTACAAAGAGAGATTGGGTAAAATTGGATTGTTATCTCAGGAACATCAGAGACTGAGGGGCGACCTGATAGAGGTTTATATAATTATGAGGCATAGATAGGGTAGGTAGGCAGAGTCTTTTTCTCAGGGTAGAAATGTCTAATACTAGCGGGCATAGCTTTAAGGTGAGAGAGGGAAAGTTTGAAGGAGATGTGTGAGGTAAGTTAATGTTTTACACAGGGAGTGCTAGATGCCTGGAATGTGCTGTCAGGGGTGGTGGTGGAAGCAGGCATGGTAGTGGCATTTAAGAGTCATTTAGACAGGCACATGGACATGCAGGGAATGGAGGGATACGGATTATGTGCAGGCAGATGGTGTGAGGTCCTGTTCCTGTGCTCTATTGTTCTATGTTCTATGACAGTACACTTTGTGTTTCTACTTCAAAGTGTACAAACGACCCACTTGACATGATCTTACTTGCAATGCCCAAACACATAGCGGTAAATGTTTTCTGTTCCCTGGAGAACTGGTACATTCCAATGTGTTGTATATTTAAAAGCAGAGGTCTCTTGTGTTCAAGTTAACATTGGATCAGTCCAGAGGCCATTGTGGCAGACTGGATTTATCAGTTTCACTAAGAATGAGAGATTTCTGAAAGCAAAGTATTTTCTTATCAAAATTGTTAATCACATGTCTTACACTGACAATGAACTTGATTTGCAATGGGGCAGGCATTAAGATGAATATGAGAGATCCATAGTGCATGAGTACTTTGATGGTCCTATTTTGATGAAAGTTCTGTAAAAAGGTTTTGATAATTACATGGAAACATTCTGTCACAAATCACAACCAATGGGAGATGGCTGGATGCCCATCACATCCTGGATTCTTCAATGTTTTTCTCATTCCTTGCCCCCATCTGAAGTCCTCCACTGAACTACCACCACCCCAATCCTTCATTCAGCTTCTGCCACCAAGTCTGACAATAGTTTCTCTTATCTCAAATGTTCACTGTACTTGCCCAGAGGAATTTTTTTTCCTCTGCTGTTGTCATCATTTCTACTTCCAATGCATAGATTACACCACTTCCAGATGTCAATTATTCCTGCTTCAACTTCTCCTCACTCCCAGTCCTCAGTGTACATCTGTCACCATTTCTTCAGCAGATTTCCCTCCTATCCAGTCTTCAATGTTCTGTATGACCAGACCTTATTGCATTGCCCCAGTTATAACTGGATTTCAACACCACCCTCCTTTTGAATTAAATGTTATCAGTCACTTCTATAAGTTCATTATGTTCTGCATCTGGGTCACACTTCCCAATGCTTACCTAACTTGAGCATAAATTCACAGGTCTCTACAAAAGCACCTTTGAACTTTTAGTGGGCAGCAATTGTCACAATTTTGAGTAAAGAGCAAGCTCACTGAGAACCCCAATGCAGCACACTGGTACAAGACTGGAGACAGGATACTTCCTCAGGACCAAACACGGGCAGCAACTGGAAGGAATCTTGCCTTGGAGATCTGAGGAATCCCAACACAAACTGGATATTCAAAGAGGAACAGACAACACTGGACTGCTCTAGAGTAGACCATTCTAAGTAGCCAGGAGCCAAAGGTGGACCAATAGTCTAGCAACTAGTGCTAGAGAAACCCGGATACTTATGCTAGGCCCCTGATGGGACTCAGGTGTGTGTCATTATGCAATCAGTCTAGCATGGAATCTATGTGCTGTACAACGAGGCATCTAAGGAGCCAAATTGAGGGCCAGTACTGAGAACCATGACAGCAATAGATCAGCGGAGCTCAATGACAAGCCACAACACTTTTTCTTTTGTAGGTCATGTGACTGAACTGACATAGACTTCAGATTTTAAGTCTTTTTTCTTGTAAGATGCTTTCCATAACAATACATAATAGTAAAACTGTGCTATGTTATCCCAAATAATAGCCAAAATATCCATTTTATCTTTTATTTTCTTAGAGTTAGCTTCTAGCTGGGAAAATTGACCTGCTTATATCAAATGCTCAGCTACCTTCTTAGAGACTGTGTCAGATTTAAACTTGAATATGCGTTTCTCTTTGTTCATTAATTTAAAGAGTGGAATCTATCACATTACCCTGACCATCAACACTAAAAGTGAAACACTTGCATTTATTTATATAGAGTTGTTTAAGTCTTCAGGAAATTCCAAAGCATAGCTATTTAAGCTCACCAAGGTTCCAGAAGGGAAACTCCTCTACTTTACCTTGAAGAGTACATTGGATTTTTAAAGTCCATTTCAAAAGGTAAAAGGGGATTTTAACATCTCATCTGAAAGACTAATGCTGGAATGTGAACAAAAATAAAGGTGGAAATGATCAGCAGGTCAGGGAATATCCATGAAGGAAACAGATACATAAACATTTCATGTCTGGATGCTCGGTCAAACAGTTGTCAAGAAGGACTGTATCTGAAATATTCACTTATATTTTCTTTCCACTGACATTAGCTGACCTGTTGAGTTTTTTACTGGCATTTTCTATTGTACTGGCAACAAATGCTGAACATAATAATCTTACAGAAGTGACTGATATTGTTTAATCCAAAATGGAGATGATGAAGTCCAGTCACAGCTGGGGTAATGTGTGGCGGGCTGATGTTTCAGGAAGCATGATGAAGACTGGACAAGAGGGAATGTGCTAAAGAAATAAGTGCCTAAGTTCAAATGAACTAACCCATCTGAACCAGAATGTATCAAAAGTTGCTGAAATGTCCCGACTGCCTAACTGTCTGAAGCACCCTTCCTTAGTGAGTTTGTCTAAATCCTAATCCATACCTTCCAGTCCCTGAGAATTTAACCCCTTTTAAACTTCAATCTCACAGAACTTTGTTACAACATGTATTGCAGCAGGGTGCAAATATAGTGTTTGCCTGCTGCATTGACAGAGGCCAGTAACATACAATATGAAAAGCAAGGAAACCATTCTTTTTGCAAAGCACAATTTAAAAAAGGTTTGCTTCTAAACCTGATTCTGCATCAATGCTGTCTCACAATTTGTATTTCTCTGGCGGGGTTCCCAACTATGTTGCTATTGACAAGTGGACTTGTAATGCCATCAATCCCAACTTTAGGCATGTAATTTGTTCAAGGATAGAATTTCTGCTCTGCCATATCCATGACCGTGGACTAAAACATGTGGATTTGAAGTAATTGTAAATTTAAAAATCAATGAAATCAACCAGTAACTCCAATTAAAATGATTCATTTACTCAGCCTTGACAGGCTTGCTGAGAAACTGATTAAGAAAACACTGCTACAATCTCCTTTGACATAACTATTCTCTCAAATTCCCTTGCAGGCTATTCCTAGATAAACTTGAAGCTTTACTTTTTTTGTACATTGTTAATGGAGATGAAATATTGAGATATAATCATTCCCCTTGATTCATTATTCTTTATATAACTGATCAATCAGTCGTAGTTGGTCCATAACCTACTATGTAATAGCAACTATTAACATTCACCACAAAAGAACTTTCTCATGTGATAGAAATAAAGTTAACTTCAAGTAATTTAATGCTGAGTCATGAAATATCTTGTGATCATTTGTTTTTATTTTCACAAATTGTTTTGGCTACTTCCATATTTTGAAAATTGTTATTTAACATTCTGAACAAGATAATTTTCTCTGGTGCTGATATCACTCTTAATATGAAATTAAGCCATCCAAACCAATCTTCATAAATGCATATAATAGGATTCGGATTAGGATGGTCAAGTATGTCCATTTTAAAAGGCCAAATAAATATCAGATTATTTAGATATTATTTCTTGGATCAGAATATCCAGATTTTCATTCTAGACTTCCAGAATATCACAACATAAAACCACATTAGGTATTTACTTAATTAGTGTTTAAACTGAAACCCGCACTAAATTTATATTCAAAGAAGTAGCCATCCTTTATCACACTGCATTATGGGACAGTTCAACCATTTATACCTACTGAATTCTCATCTAGATTTTAACCTTACCCAAAGATTCTTGCCTTTCCTCTAAATAGAGCAAACTATAGTTACCTGTTTTTGCAGTGTGTATAAAGGAGTCTCTGTTAACAACACATTGCAACAACATACTTATTTACAACACATACACAGATGCAATCAAGATTTACCCAATATAACTTCCTTTGAGGAGAGTATTGTTCTTTAAACTGGATGATGTCCGATGAAGAGATTGCTAATGTTGTCTCATATGTGCTGGTAAAGCTGCTGAATGAACTTACAGGTTGAGAATCTTAACATTAAAAAGCATGATTTACATTTCTTTTATCAACATCATTCTGAAGTAGATTATTGTACCAGACTTCAAAGAATATGACTGTGTATCTGACAGATTGTTATGAAATGAAAATAAAAACTCTAGATGCTGGAAATCTGAAATAAAGGCATAAAATTCTTAAAACACTCAGCAGGTCATGCAGTATCTATGTTAAGAGAAACAGTTAACATTTCATGAAAATCTTCATCAATACCAGATTGATATTAATGCTGATATTACAATTGCATCAATTCGTGCAGAATCAAATAAGGAAAGACATGAGTAGTGTTATATAACGAAGCAAGAATCTACTTAAAATTGAGAGCTAAATATATGGTTGTGGTGATGCACTGTATCATAAAACAGTAGGTGATGGCCTCTGCTTCATACATTTGATTCCTTTGCTAACCCATATATAATAGGCACTGATCAAACATCTGCAATTGCCTCCCTGAGGATTAGAAACATATTAAGAAAAAAAACAATGCTACTCTTGGGAATCCCCATATGGCTGGTTGAAGAATAATCTTACCTGAGACCTGCAAACAAACACAGAAGCTATTGTCTCAGCAAGTAAATGGGAAATGATGTAAAGCGGTTTTAAAAGAGGTGGAATCAAACAATGTTGAACCAACAATGAACATAATTGATACATCGGGATCCGAGAAACATCTTTAATAAACTGTAAAAAAAGACTGAAAACATAAGCTACTGTGAAATTTAGATAATGGTTTTTGAAACTCATATCCCTACACTCATTACTGTAATTATTAAAATTCAGACTCTCGGAATTACTTTGATTAAATGATCCAAAAGCATGTTCCAAAATTCTTGCTTTTTTTGCCTTCAGAACATCATATAATCCTGAAAATATGAGTAAACTATTTGCTTAGAGATGGCATTTCTGCCTCTAGGACAGAAAGTGTGTGTTTCTAGTGGAGCTCAGACCGGCCTCATGAATGTAGTCTACAGCTAGTATTCTGGTTGACATCTCACAGGATACTCAAGCCACTCCCTAATGTTTGAAAACCCTCTTGCAAATAGGATTACCCACCCCATTACAGTAGTTATGGTAGCTTTGGCTATGGAGGGACTATCTATAGAGTCATAAAGTTGTAGAGGCATGCAGTAAGGAACTAGACTCTTTTGCTGACCATCAAGTACCTCCCTATACTAATCCCATTTTCCAGCACTCAGCCTGTCGCCTTCAATGCAATGGCATTTCAAATGTTAATCTAAATACATCTTAACTGTTGTGAGAGTCTATGCTTCCACCACCCTTTTAGTCAGTGCATTCTCAGTCAACTGCCCTCAGGGTGAAAAAATTCATCCTCAAATCCCCTCTGAGTTTCCTAATCCTTACCTTAAACCTATACCATCTGGTCAAATTCACCTCTGCTAAGGGGAAAAATTTCTCACTATTGACCCTATCTATGCTCCACCTAATTTTGTATAAATCATTTGGGTCACCCCTCAGCCTTCTCTGCTCCAAAATAGAACAAATCCAGCATATCCACTATCTTCTCATATGTGAAATAAGATAAATAAGGCAACATCCTCATGAATCTCTTCTACACTGGCCAGGGTGCAATCACATCCTTCCTATAGTGTGGTGATTAGAAAAAAGTACTCTGGCTGTGGCCTAATTAATATTTTACATTGTTGTGCCATAATTTCCCTGCTTTTATATTCTATACCCTGGCTAATGAGGACAAGTATCCCACAAGCATTCTTAACCACATTATTTACCTCCTTCAGGGATCCTTGGATATGCACCTGGAAGTCCATCTGCTCCTCTGTACCTTAGTGCTGCCAAAATGCATCACCTCATATTTTTCAGGGTTAAATTTTATCTCCTCTTTCTCCACCCATCTTACCAACTGATCAATATTATTCTGCGGCTGAAGTCTAAGCTCCTCACTGCCCACAACATTTCCAATTTTCAGCGTGAAGACACAAAAACACAATAATTTTCACAACTGTATTATTTATACAATGTTGGAGGACAATTACACTCAATAGCAGATTTGGAAATACAAAATGGTTATACATTTGGACAGTAATATTACCAACGTAGTCTTTCACAAGGTATTGCAGGCCAAAGATTTGCAGTGTGCATCACACAGGAAAACTACTGAGCAAGTACTGAAGGTCATATCTAAGAACATCTGTTGTAACAACATCCTGTATAGAATATAAACCCCCTTATTTTGCTTCCATTAACATCTACATTGTCATGTCCACACACATTGTAAAATGTCCTTCAACAGAAATAAAAATAACTTAAATTTTTGCAAGAAAGCAAAACTGCAGTTTCCATTTGTCATATTTTGCAATACTTAACATAAAATTTGGATGTTTACATTATGTTGCCCAAGGTTGAAAGCTGATTGGGTAAAGCACTGGTGTTTCATTATCTGTAGACATACAACTGCTTACAATGAACATATTTAACTGATTTGGTGCCATGTTTAGGATTAAATGAATTGAGAGGATGAAGTTGTACTCCTGCCTGCATCACCCTACAACTAGATCCAAGCCCTGCTAACTGAAGGATTTCTGCTTCGTGGAACTAACTATCATGGTTGGAGTCAAATCTCCACTGAGTCTTGTTGGCTCTTCAAGTATAATATAATATATCTTAAACTTTCAGAACCTGTGATTCAAAGTCACGTCAGACTGTTTCCACTGCATGATTTCACACTGTTATAAAGTACAAATAGTTTCTTGTATAAATGTGAAATGCCAACTGTGCCAAATTGATGGAGTACGTGAAGAATAAATGCCCTTGCTTTGCCGTAGCTTATTTCATGCATTTATTTGTTATTGAACAGAGTGTACTCAACTCTCATTGAAGTAGTAGAAGAATTGTTGAGTTCGAAGACTGCATGTTTGTTCCACTCCAGGCTAGAACTCCAATGTAGTTCTGAGGAAATGTTGCATTCTTGGAGGGGCCATCTTTCAGATGCTGTGTTCAATGCAGGGCTTGTCTATCTCAGGTGGAAGTAAAGTAAAACACAAGGCAACATATGGTACAATAACCACATTGTTATCTCCATATCCCTGTTAATAAAAATCAAGTCAATTGGTCATTATCACCTTATTGTGCACAAATTGGCTACTGTGTTTATTATAACACAAATTAGTTACTCAGCAAGTACTTAAGTAACTGTAATTTGTCCTAGGATTTGAGGCTGTGCATGAATACGAGTCTTTCTCTTGTTTCTTATATTTGGTTTTTAAATCAGCAATTTTCCTTCCCTATCATGTCTGAAGGTTTTGACACATTGAGTCTGGGCATCAGACAGCTTCAGGCACTTTCTTGCCATGGCTTTCGTTTATCTGGAAACCTTGACAGCAAAGTGGATCTTGTTCATAGCTGAAAGCCAGCAGTGATTATCAGATGGGAGAATCTTGGAATGAAAATTCTCCAACTGATCAGGATACAGAGCTCAAGAGCTCAGTTGTGTTGCAATCACTGTTGGTCAATGCTATTGGGAGATTCTTTTGCTCTGAATGGCTCACTGGTAGAGATGCTTTGCTTTAAGAGAAACACAAAAATGTGAAACAAGATGTTTGTTATTATCTGAACTAAAGCTCTCACGGAAGATATTGTAGCAAAACAGAAAATCCAACAATTACAGAAATCATTATATGCACAGAAATAAAGAAAAAGATAAAAAACATAATCTGGAAATATGTAGCAGGTCAGGCATCATCTGTGGAGAGAGAAAGTGTTAAAGTTTCAGTCTGATAGCTTTTCTTCAGAACCACAGGAAACAGAGATAAAACAAGTTTTAAGTGGCAGAGAACCTGTGTCCATTCTCTGAAAATAAAATCTTGTGTCACTTCTAACTTTTCCCATTTCTAATGAAAGACCACTGAAAGGAATTGTCAACCCTGTACCTCTTTCTCTACAGATGCTGCTTCACCTGTTGATCATTTCCAGTATCTTTTGTTCTTATTTCGGATATTAAGCATCTACAGTATTTTATTTTGAAAAAGAGAAAACTGGATAAAAATAAGTCAGCAAACAGAAGCAGAGGAAGGAGGTTATCACAGAGAGAGAGAGAGAGAGAGAGAGAGAGAGAGAGAGAGAGAGAGGGGCACAGGGGTATGGTTTAATTTATGAAGAACACATTTGTTGCCAGTTATTGCACCAGGCTTCATAGATGTCAGATTATTGAAATGAGAGAAGGTCCTATGAGCAGTGTTTTGTAGATAAATTCTTCCCGGTACAGTAATATGGATGAAATATACTTTATTAAACTGGTGAACAGCAACACATTATAAAATTATTCATGAACTGGTCATAATAAGAATGTGTCAAAGAGAAAACTGTGGTATAGCAGAACATTTGTTCAATATAAGCCTTCTAGTTAAGAAACTACGTTTTATGTCTGAAGATACTCACCATACAATTTTTGAACTGAATACATTAACTGATTCAGTTTCACTGTATAATTGCAACTGCTTTGTTGAACCATGTTTGAATAGTATATTACACACCCAGATTATGCCATTAACAAGAAAATATTTGTTGTTATACATTTCATCTGTAAATACTTTCTCAGTTAAAATTGACAAAATGTGATAAAGTTTCTGGTATGCCCTCAAAATTTTTCAATGTATCTGTAGGAATTACTCCAAAATGTTAAAATAACAGGCTTTGAAAACACTCAACTACAAAATATTTCTTTACATATACTTTCCTTTCATATATTAATCTTCATTAATTTTTCACGTGGCATAAAGCAGGAACTAGGTAGAGTAAACTGGGAACAGCTTTTTGCTGGCAAGTCCATGTTGAGCATGTGGAAAGTATTTAAGGATTGAATACATAGGGGACAGGATAGGTATGTCCCCACTAGAAAGAAGGACGTGAATGGCAAAATAAGGAAACCTCGGATGTCCAGAGGAGTGATGAACTTAGGCAAGAAGAAAAAGGACAAGTATATAGAGTTTCAGAAGTTAGGATCAGACAGAGAATGTGAGGACTGGCGAGTGGCTAATGTTGTTCCTCTGTTTAAGAAAGGAACAAGGGAAAATCCGGGGAACTACAGACTGGTGAGTCTCACATCAGTTGTAGGGAAATTGCTGGAGAAAATTCTTCGAGATTGGATATACGAGCACCTGGAATCCAATGGCTTGATTAGGGAAAGCCAGCATGGCTTTGAGTGGGGCAAGTCGTGTCTTACTAACCTGGTTGAGTTTATTGACAGGGTGACGAGAGAGATCGATGAAGGTAGAGCTGTGGATGTCATCTATATGGACTTTGACAAGGTGCCACATCATCGGTTAATCAAGAAAGTTGGGATGCATGGGGTCAGTGGAGAATTGGCTGTGTGGATCCAGAACTGGCTTGTCTGTAGAAGACAGAGGGTGGTGGTTGAAGGGACTTATTCAGCTGGAGGCCTGTGAGCTGTGGTGTTCTGCAGGGATTTGTGCTGGGACCTCTACTGTGTGTGATGTACATAAATGACCTGGATGAGTATGTTGATAGGTGGGTTAGTAAGTTTGTAGACAATGCCAAGATTGGTGGAGTTGTGAATAGTGTAGAAGGCTGGCGATGGATACAGGGTGATATAGATCAGCTGCAGATGTGGGCAGAGAGATGGCAGGTGGAGTTTAACCCGGATAAATGTGAGGTGTTGGTAGATCTAATGTCAAGAGGCAGTACACTCTAAAGGGCAAGACCCTTAACAGTGTTGAAGAGCAGAGAGACCCTGGGGTGCAAGTCCATGGCTCATTGAAAGTGGCTACACAGGTAGGCAGGGTGGTTAAGAAGGCTTATGGAATGTTGCTTTCATTAATCAGGGTGTTGAGTACAGGAGTCAAGAAGTTATGATGCATCTCTATAAAAAATCTGGTTAGACCGCATATAGAGTATTGCGTGCAGTTCTGGTCATCTCACTAGAGGAAGGATGTTGAGGCTTTAGAGAGGGTGCAGAGGAGGTTTACTGGGATGCTGCCTGGATTAGAGGGCATGTGCTGTCACGAGAGGCTGGACAAACTGGGGCTCTCTTCTCTAGAGCGACAGAGGCTGAGGGGTGATCTGTTGGAGGTGTATAAAATGATGAGGGGCATAGATAGGGTGGACACGCAATATCTTTTTCCCATTATCGAGTGATCCAATACCAGAGGGCATGCACTTAAGGTGAGAGGGGGTAGGTTCAGAACAGACATGAGGGGTAGGTATTTTACTCAGAGAGTGGTGGATGCCTGGAACGTGTTGCCTGATAGGGTGGTGGAGGCATATTCATTGGGGGCTTTTAAGAGGGGCTTGGATGGGCACATGAATGAGGAAAATGGAGGGATGTGGGCATTCTGTAGGTAGGAGGGAATAGCTATGTCAGCACAACATTGTGGGCCGAAGGACCTATTCTGTGCTGTACTGTTCTATGTATGAACAGCAATCTGATAATGAGCAGGTCGTCTGCTGTTTAGCAATGATACTGGGGTTTGACTGGGCCAGGACACCAGGAAAATCCACCTTTGAAATAGAGGCATCATGCATCTACCTGTGAGAGTTGTACAGCACAAAACAGCCCAACTTGTCCATGCTGACCAAGATGTCCATTAGAGCTGGTCCCTTTTGCCTGCGTTTGGCCCCTATCCTTCTGAACCTTTCCTATCCATGTACTCATTCCAAATGTCTTTGATCTTCACCAGTTTTTACAGATGCACCACAGAAAGCATCCTATCTGGATGTATCACAGCTTGGTACGGCAACTGCTCTGCCCGAGACCGCAAGAGTGCAGAGAGTTGTGGACACAGCCCAGCGTGTCATGGAAACCAGCCTCCCCTCCATGGACTCTGTCTACACTTCTCGCTGCCTCGGTAAAGCAGCCGACATAATCAAAGACCCCACCCACCCCGGACATTCTCTCTTCTCCCCCCT
>JARFYF010000074.1:86704651-86717970 GCA_030265395.1 Rhina ancylostomus
AGGTGGGTCTCTGACTGCATTTAAGAAGCTTCCAGATGAGCATGAATTGCTTAGCTAAAGAAGGGTATGGGCCAAGTGCTGGGAGATGGAATTAGTGCTAATGGGTGTCCACAGGTTGGCATAGATGTAGTGGGCTGAATGATCTATTTCCATGCAGTAAGTCTCTATGACTTTATGATGCTGTAACTTTAATCTGAAGGTTGTACCAGTTCAAGGTTTTGGTAACACTGAGGCATGGCATTGGTTCAGTGACTGCTTGGTCATCATTAACTGGATTCCATGTCTCATTCAAAAGAGTAGAAAAGGAAGAAAAAGGTCACTGGACTGACAGAGATTGTCCTTTCCATAAAATGTTAAGAGCACAGGCAGGCACAAAAGATTAGGACCATTGTACATGTGAAGAATAAAAATTAGCACACTTGAGCTGGGTAAAGAGCCTTGTTTTCACAGTGTTGTTTACAACTAATTCGAAATCTTGATTATTCTACTTTTCCTGTTATGTGGTCCACGTACCATTCCATGCAGTATGGTCAGGAGAATCAGTAAACCTAATTACTAATTAAAGGCATCAGTTTTACAGTAGAATTTTAATGAGGGCCTTCGTAAAGAATCTTTTTAAGTGGACTTTGACATTAAACCCATTTATTGTACATCATGTTGTATGAGATTTAGGTATTTTTTGGTAAATTTACTAATCATGGTGCTGCCAAACTTGTAAATCAAAAAAGGATTAAGAGCATCATTACATTCATTCTGGGTAGAGAAAATAAGCTTCCTTTTGGGGTGTTCAAGCTGAAGGAGGAGATCCACAATTGGGTTTAGTAGGTAGATTACTGAGTAAGACCAGCTGCTAAACTTAGCACTTCCATATTTGCACAGGAATCTTAAATCTGCTGATATGTACTCAAGAGAAATGCGATCAATTGGCATATCACTGACATTTCCCTACAACTTCCAATGCAATGTTTCAGGTTGCATGAGAATTGTACCTTGAAGGCAGTATTGGTGTTTGTATGAATAAACTGTACACCTTTCAGATACAAAATGGATTAATATCATTTAAAGTAAAAGTGTGTATGAAAAAACTTTTGATAAATTATATTTTACTTCAGAAAATGAGACTATAAAATCATGTTCAATGTAATATTAGTGCATGATTATGGATTTCAGTCATCCTTTCAGTCATTGGTGAAAAACAAAGTAACATTTTGTCAACTGTTTTTTTATGAATATAGTGGCCAAAAATTCAAGAACATTTTACAATATTTTTATGCTAAACCAGGCACGTTGTGTGGCATTGGTTCACTTCCTGAAATTATGTACGCATTTACCCTGTAGTCTGTAAATCCATAGAGGAGCTGGACATCTACAGTAGTGTCATACATTTGATGAAATTGTATTGTGCAGACAATGAATGGCATGGGCCTTGCACACTGAAGCAGATAAAACAGAGGGTTGAGCCCTGCTTTAGCAAAAGGCCTCCACTTACAGAGGCTGCTGCCATGTACATCTATTCCAAGGTCAGTGATTGCCTCAAGTTTTCTGACTCCACTCTCCTTTGCTGCCAATGACCCATGATCCCTTCTTAGCAATTGCCATCACAGCACAGTATTCTCACCCTTCTTACCCCTGCAATCTTTTCCCAACCACTGTAACCCTCTCCTCACCTTGCCCACCATGACCCCAAAATATCTGTCCCCTGGAACCTCCAATCATCTCCATGCACTAACTGCCCTAATCTAGCCTTCAGCTCACTTCCCTCACAATCTCCACTACTTACTATGCTCGAAGGTTGTGGAGGAAAAACCAGTCTGTACATTTCCTCATGCAAGCCCTGGTCCACTAAGCATGGAGCCATGTGCATTCTGTTGTTGCCTGGGGTCTTCCTCAAGACTGACATGGGCTTCCTGCACCACACACATTTTCATATATGTTACAATTTCTAAGAAAACAATTTCTAAGAAAACAAATGATCTTATTCTCACAATGCTCTCCCCATATCTTCAGGATGTGAAGTATTTTGAAAGCAGTGAACTTTTGCTGAACTACAATTATAATTCACTTACAGATACAGCGGTAAGTTAGCACACAATTTGAACAGAAATGAATAATCAGTTAACCTAGTTCAGTGGTGTGAGTTGAGGGAAGAATATTGGCCTGGAAAATTCAGAGAATTCCTTGCAGTGTAAAAATAGCTATGATTTTTTTAACTTCTATCTACACAGGCAAATGAAGCCTCAACTTAATATCTGATCCAAAAGACTTCCGATAATGCAGTATTGAAGTGTCCGATTAATTTGTGTAATCTGGTCCTGGGCTAAGACAAGAACCCACAACCAACTAATTTAGAAGCCCGAGTGTTACCATTGAGCCTAAGTGACATTTTAACATTGTGCTTTTTGTTGCTGAATGAAAAGATTAACTTTGCACTGTGTCCTAGGGCAGCCAAGGCAAGCAGTGCAAAAGGAAATTGCTGTGGTAACAGTGTAGCTAGTTAATACCAAATTTTAAATTGCTGAGGTAACCCATAGTCTGGTCACTCACCCCCTCCTTCAGTTCCTCTGGTGTTTTGCATAAATGAAGAAAGTAGAAGCATGTACTCATTTTTTTCTGTCATGAATGTCAATATAATTTATATTGTTTTAATAGCCTTTACAAGAAATTCTAGGGACATTTCATACTGAACTTCCTTAAATGAAGACTGCTCCAGTGTAACATTCCTTCTTACCATGAAATGTGGTCAATTTTCTTTAAAAAATTATCTTGGGGATCTGGGCATTGCTGGCAAGGCTAGCATTTATTGTCTATTTCTAATTGGCCGTGAGGAAATGAGCCAACTTCTTGAGATTATCTTTCTGCTGAAAATGCTCTGAGTGCTTTTGGGTAGGGAATTTCAGGATATAATTGTAATAATGATGAAGGACTGGTGATAAATTTCCAAGTCAGCACAGTGTGCACTTTAGAAGGGAACTTACAATTGGTGGTGTTCTCATGCACCTGCTGCCTTTATTCTTGGTGTGAGAGGCTGCAGGTTTGGAAAATGCAGTCGGAGTAGCCTGGACAAGTTGCTGCAGTACATTTTGTAGATGGTACATACCGCAGCCACTGGTGGTGGAGGAATGTATGTTTAGGGAGATTATTGGGGTACCAACCAAGCTGGGCTGCTTTGTCTTGGATGATGTGAACTTCTTGACATTTGTTTATGGTATACTCATCTACGACTTGTGCCTTGGATGATGAGTCACTCACCACAGGATACCCAGACCCTGACCTGTTCCATGGCCACGATCCAGCTGAGTTTCTGGTCAATATTGGTGGTGAGTGACTCAGTGATGGTAATGTCATTCAATGCCAAGGATAGGTGGTTAGATTTACTCTTGTTGGAGTTGGTCATTGCCTGGTGTATTTGTGGCACCAGTGTTACTTCCCATTAATCAGCCCATTCCTGTATATTGTCTCAGTCTTGTTGCGTGTAGGAATGGACTGCTTCAATTGCTGAGGAGTTGTAAACTGTGGTTTGAATTGAGAATTGAACTGTGCAATTATCAGCAAATGGCCCCACTTCTGACCTTCTGATGGAAGGAAGGGCATTGATGAACAGTTGAGTGGGCCTAGGGCACTGCCCTGAGCAACTCCTGCAGCTGGAGCTGGGATGAAGGACTTCTGGTAACAACCATCATCTTTCCTTTGTGTGAGGTATGTCTCCAACCACTGAAGTGTTTTCCTTTTGAGGTCCATTGACTTCAGTTTTACCAGGATGCCTTAGATCCAGTTTGGAAGGCTTCCTCAGTAAGATTAACCATCCTTAATGATAACTTATTGAATGGTGGAGAGGTGAAAGCCCAATAGTGAAATGCATAGCTAGTTAAACATAGGTTTTCACTTTGAGTAGTCACATGAGAAAATAGAACAGGAGTAGGTCGTCTGCCCTCAACCTGTCCTCTCACTGATACCAAAGAAAAGGAACAGGAACAAAGTTGAAGATTTGAACTTGACAATTCTAATCAACATATCAGTGGGGTAATGTACGAATGATTCAAATTATTTTTTTACAGTAAGGAAGAGGAGAATTTTCGCTTTGAAGAAATGTTACTCCCACCAGCAGTTTTTAGATGGAGACACTCTTGGGTTTCTTGTTCCTCTCATTTAACTACCAATGTAATATAGCATAATTACAAACTGCACGGAAACCCATGCAGCTTCAAAATGCTGCAATAAAAACAGAAAACCCTGGTGATACTCAGCAGGACAGACAGTAACTGTGGAGAGAGAAACAGGGCCAGAGCTTCAGATCAATGAATTTGAGAGGTGAGAAAACAAGCATGTTTTATGTTGCAGAGACAGGGTGGGATGGAGCAAAGGGCATCTCTGTGATAGGGTGGCGAACAAGACCGTCCAGCTGACACAAGTGCAGTTCATGTCATGTAAGGGAGGGTGATGAATGTTTGTTAATTACTGCTAGTCTGTCTGAGGGGTGCAAATGAAAAAGATGAATGGGAGGGAACAAGTGCTGGAACTGTGAGATACAAGACATGGGTAGTTGTTGGAAATCTGCAACAGATGGGAATGCCACAAACACTCAGTAGATCAGGCAGCATCTGCGGAGAGACCAAAAGTGAGTTAATGTTATCGTTGAATGACCTTAAATCAGAGCTGCCCAGTTCCAACACAAGTGAAAAAGGTTGGTCATCTGAATTTGCTGGATTCAATATTGAGTTCCAAGGTGCTGTATCCTGGCTGGATGGAAGATAGGAAACTGTTCCCTGAATAATCCAACTCCCTCACTCTGCAGAAAATACTGAAGAGATTTTCATTTTCTTGGAGCAGACAAAGTTACCCACTGGCCTTAAATTCCATAACCACTTGGGGAACCAGACCCCCTCTCTTCATCTTCTTAAATCAACATTAACACAACTAAACCATTACATTGCATCCTGTTTGAATACAACTGAGCATCTTGCCTTTTCGCTCTCCAGCTCCCCTTTAATCACTTTCATTCCCCCAAATGCTCCCATAGTCCTCCCCACAGCGCCCCCCCCTTCTTCCTTTCTTAATCCATCCCAAGGCACACATGGTTCAGTTGCTGGATTGATATTGTTTGCCCTATCTTCTTGCAGGATAAATCGATGTAAGTGATCGCAGGCAGGATGCGCAAAGGGGATTCTCAAACTTATTTACCCCACCCCACCCCCCCCTCCCGTCACCCACCCTTCAAAGGTGGTGTGGAGAAACACTCAGCCTTGCTGTGGAGAGGGTAAGGCACTAGACCACCAATCCCTGCACCATTTATAAAGCTCCTTAGGAAAACTATGCAGACTTGATGTGCATCGTGATGCTGGATGCAGGTAGTGTGGGCTGGGGTAATGGGGGGGAGGGGGGAATACCTGATGGATTGCATCTGCTTTAAATAGTGCCTGATTCTGCTTGGCTTTATCCTGTGTTGCTCATCTGCCTTCTCCAGCACAATGACACAAAAGCCTTTACCAATAAGGACTGTCAGATCACTTCTAAGAAGCTCTGACAGCAGGTGGTAAGGAATCTGAGAACTGTGGGCTGCTCCTGTCAGAAGCATTGAGAAGTACAAACGATAAGATGTTACCCAGTGTTTCTTGGTTGTAGATATCAGTGGGTAAAGTCGCTTTAGACTCGAACATATTGCTACACTTTGATAGGCTGATCCTGCCAACTGTTGTCTCTAGTGTACCTCCTTCTAGTTGACCCTTTCAAACCCAGGAAGCTCAGGGTCACCACACCACTGGCTGGAAGTCACAGATTACAGAACAGCTTAACAATGTGTGCCAGAGGAATTGTTTTAATGGCACAGAACTCGATTTTCCTGCACTACTTATACACCGGTAACATGCTGAAAACAGCTGGAGAATTCAACCCCATGAAAGTCCCAGTACTTCAGGGAAGTAGGGCACTCTGCCTGTATTGGAAGAGTATCATTTGTCACATTCAGCCGTTCAAGTCCATTATCTGTGTATATTGGGGACTTCACATTCATTTCAATTCCCTTTGTGAATTTTTTTGTGAGAAATCTGTAGACAAACCAGAGGCAATAGCACAGTCCTTGCCACTGACCTGAACATACACACCAACATCCTAATCTCTTCCTTCCACCCTTTTTTCTCAATCCCTCAGACCAGCCATGTCTTTGTATTCCTTATGGCCATACACTGCATCAAGGCATGGCCAGTTTACCCTGAATTACACAAGAGCGCCTAGGTTTCATGGTCCTCTCAAACACCAGTTTCAACACAGCATTTCCTGGTTTCCAGTGGATTTGTGGATAAAGCCACAAGCTGATTGCTTTACAAGCATTTTATGGGAAGATACAATTCACCTGGCTTTTAGGAACAGTGCATGGTAAGCAAGATTTCATTGCCATGTCAACCCACTTATTACATAAAATATCCTTTTACTCATCCCTGTGGGAAGCACAAAAACTCCCACATAAATAGTTTTTCCTCAGGCAGAGTACCACAGAATCATTGTTCATTGTGACTTGACATTAAGTGATGTGCTCATGTTTACAGAACAAGTATCTAATTACTTAGCAAAGTCGGTCAGTTCCAGGTCCATTTTTGAATATATAATAAATATGATTAATATATTTAAATTCAAGTGAAATTCACTTTCTTCTAGACAATTGATAAGCTGAAAGTCTGTATAACACCACAGCAACCTCTACTGGTGTATTGGTGCTGTACAATTCAAATGCCTGACCCTGAGAAAATATTAAGCAGGTGTTTCTCACAAATTAGCATTGTTTTTGTTCTAACAACCTCTCTACTTCTGCCTGGAAGGTATTGACTCATCCAGGTACGTGGTTCCACAGGCACCAACCCTGCCCTTCATACCACACTCATTCATCAGGCCAGAGCCTGATGGCTGGTGTGGCCACATTCTTGATTGAGGCAGTCATCATCATCATTGTGTTCTCATCTGAAGTTATGTCCCTGTAGTTTTTATAGTGGCTGTCCTTAAAATGATCGGAAGTCAGATTTTGCATGTATTTTTAAAGCATGTTCCTTAGCCCAGAAATGTTGAAGTCAGTAGTGACCCCTCCCGCCCCACCCTGGCCCCTGCTGCTCTCCAAGTTAACCAAGCAGAGCCTGGATGTAGAATCCAAGTCTGTTCTTGCTGTGAATTGGAAGCAGCAATTCAGAAAACCCAGTGTGTTGTTTAACCATAGTCGATATAAGTTGGAAACACTAGAATGGTTAAGAGTCTGAGTTGGTAAATGAAATTGGGAGAGATTGGTATAAATTGTGTCAGTTTATATTGTGTTAAATAGGGACAACCCAAACCAACTTATGTCTGCAAAGGACAATGCTGGATTTGAATAAATGTTGCTAAACATGGGAGATCATTTTCTCGGCAGTGACCAAAATAACTGCCAGTCATCTTTGAAAATGATAATTCATATTTTCCCATTTGATTCATTAGGTTTATACTGGTTCTCACAGCATACCCATCAGTCCCAATCCCCCACTATTTCACTGCAACCTGTTCTCGCTCATATGGCAACAACTTCCCACGATTCTTCTGCCATCCACCTATGGCAGTAAATTTACAGTAGCTAATTAACCTGTCAACTGGAATTAATTCCTGTTAAAGCACCCCTAGAAAAATTGTCAACAGATGTCAAGTTTAGGATTCTTCGATCACATTTATTGTTTCCAGCTAAGGGTAAATTTTGAATTAAATTAGGAACAGCATTTCTGTCAAGCCAGGAGAAAGGATTACTCCCCAGAATTCTATAACTCTGGTGATTTATCATCACATTATATCACCAACCCTTGCAACCTACCAGAGCTCATCTCAGGATCATGAGGCAGGTAATTTTTACTCAGCCTTTCTCAAACCATGAGTTACCTGTAGATGCATAATAGGTGCTGGATATTCTCACCAAATATACAGGTAAGGGCTTGTTGCTGGAAATTGCTGGCAATGCTTGGGCCTTTTTGGTCCCCATTCTTACTCATTCCTCGAGTGTGCCTTGGCCAGTAAGGCCAGTATTTGCCGGTGGGAAGGTGGTGCTGAATTGCCACCTTGAACTGCAACAGAGGTTTCACTGATGGTACATCCTCAGTGTGCCTGTGTTGGAAGTTTTTTGGTATTGGTATTGGTTTATTATTGTCACTTGTACCAAGGTACAGTGAAAAGCTCGTCTTACAAACCAATCGTACAGGTCAATTCATTACACAGTGCAGTTGCATTGGGTTAGTACAGAGTGCATTGATGTAGTACAGGTAAAAACTATAACAGTGCAGAGTGAAGTGTCACAGCTACAAAGAAAGTGCAGTGCAATAAGGTGCAAGGTCACAACAAGGTAGATGGTGAGGTCATAGTTCATCTCATCATATAAGGGAACTGTTCAAGGCTTGAGAGTAGGTAAGAGAGAGTTGTACTCTCTGGATATAATTGTATGATTTTGGATATTATTTTGTATTGTCTTTTAAATGCATGAAATTGAGACTGGACTTCTCTCTCACTAAAAATGATAATGGATCATTTTCTATGCATTAACAATTCAAAAGACTAAACAGATTGAGCTCTTAAATAGAAAGCACTTATTATTATTTGTGATGCACAAGTATTCTTATTAAGATGTAGCTTGAATCATAGTTTAGGAAAGAATGATTTAACCAAAAGTTTAGGTCCACTTTAAACTCATATTAATGTGTTGACATTTTGCTATTGGGATAGTGAAAGAGTGGTTGCCTTTTGACTGGAAACACTGAAAATGGACGTGCAATTTGTACTTCAAATAATCTTTCTAGTATTTTATATTTTGTAGACTGCACTCGTTTACAACAGCTGTCATGGCACTCATGACCAATTATGTTAGGTGTTTTGAAATAGTCTGATGACATAATAAAGTCCTGTATAAACTTAAGCTTCACTACATTTGAAATATTTTGCAATAAAATAGTTGAATATTTTTGGCCGTTGTCAACCATTAAGAAATCCTTAACCGATTTATGTGGTTGCAAAAGAGATGAGGTAAAAGAGAACTGCAGCTCGTGAGTCTTAATAGAGTTAATTATTTAACTTGCATTATTACTGAAAGTTCAGATATTTAATCACTATGTTCAACACTCAACTGAAATATGGTTATTATTTGCTCATCTGTCTTCCTTGGGCAACTATCCAGAGTGCTAGTTGGAAAATAGGATATCAATGACCCGACCATTAATCACCACCTTTTATCACTTCTGCCTTTCTTTTCCCTCCACTCCACCTTGTCTCCCTGAAATTATTTTCAAAGTAGTATTCATTAGTAAAACACAAAAATAAGGCTTCAAATGTGGTCAAGCCGCAATTGAAAGGTGTATTTATTGAAAAATGCCTGATTACACTGGGCACATAGCCATTCTTATAAAGGGAACAATAAAATCAGAATTATCTCCCCCCAACAAATCCATGTTGACTATCCTAGATTAATCTCTGGATCTCAAGTGTGGGTTAATCAATCCCTCTGGACTTTTTCTAAGAAGTTCCCTGACTTAAATTATCTGGCTAATCCCTGCTGCCCTTATTGAATAAAGATACCACACTTGCTGTCTTCCAGTCATCTGGCATCTTACCTGTGGCAAGCAAAGATTTAAATATCTCAGTCAGGGCCTCATCAATCTCCTCCCTTCCATAGCAACCTGGGATGTATCTCATCAGGCCTCGGGGATTTATCCACTTCTGTGCTCACTAAGGGAACAAATATTTTGATGTACTTTAGAACATCACCATCCCCATTGAAATCTCCAAATACAATATCTTTCTACTTGGTGAATACAGATGAAAAGTTTTAGTTTAATACTAGCCCATGTCCACACAGGTTGCCCCTTTGGTCCCTCATGGGCCCCACTCTTTCCCTGGATACCTTCTTGTTCTTAATGTGCTTGTAAATTGCCTTGGGATTTTTCTTAATCGTATTTGCCTGTGATATTTTGTGTCCTCCTTTGCCCTCCTAATTTCTTCTTAAAGTGCCCCCTATACCTTTTCGACTCCTGAAGGGTCTTGGATATTTTTCAATGCTTACACCTACCATGTGCTTTTTTTTAATCAAACCCTTGATGTATCTGGAATTGCTGCCCTTATCCTTTACCCTTGTGAGAATACATTGATGCTGAACTCTCACTATTTAACTTTTTAAGAGATTCCCACTTGTCAGATATAGAGTTACCTGCAAGTAGCTGCCCCCAGTCTATTTTCTGGATCCCAGCTTATGATGTTGAAATCAGCCTTCGCCAATTTGTATTTTTAAACATATTTTTGGTTTAGTCACAGAAAATATCACCAATTTTAAAATGGTTATTTGGGCAATTGGAAACTTTACAATTTACAGTTGTTGAAAATCTAAATGTGCAAACATGTATTTGCATGAATGAACCAAACACAAGTTTCTGTAGAACATACTGTCAAGGAAGAGAAGTTGAGTAGGCAATGAAAATGTGACCACTGTTCAGCTGGAATCTTTGTGTAGATTTTTCTCAAATTGCAGGCCATCTAAGAAATCGGATTTAGATTTCTTTTTGCTGGTTTGAAAGGTTTGTTTTGTACGTCGATTGTCATCATGTCTTTAATTAATATATCTAGGTTTCTATTCTTCCTTTTTCCTCCATTGTCAATCACACTTGATGAAAATTAACTGATGCTGGAAGTAGACAGTTTTTTGGAGTTCTCATGCAGGTCATGTCTGTGATTTATATGCTTTTTAATATGCTTCACAATCTTTAGCATTCACCAACAGATAACCTTGCATCAAGATAATTTTCAAATGTTAAGTTTCCTGCAGAGAATAGTGGGTATATTGTAAAAATTAGGAGATTGAATGTAACTTGAGAAATATACTAATTAAGAAAAAGTGTTGTCCAGCAATCTTTAATTCATATGTAACTTTTTATATTTTTAGTTATATAAATTATCATCAAATTTCCGTTCCTAATTCTATATGGAAACCAAATTCTTGCCCTGTAAATAATTTTAGGGTCATGCCAAAATTAATAATGGGTTAGTAGTGGACTGCAAAGGTAAAACATCTATGGTTTTGATGCAGGAACTGATTAAAAAGTCTGGCATCTAAGGTTCTCCTACATGAAATTCTGGACTCCTTTGATTTGAATCCAAGTGTGAAGTATGGACTTGTTTGGTATTTGAAGTTCATTCTAATTAAGTTTCACTAGTTAGTTAGCATGCTATATTCCTGAATCTGAGGCAATATTACTACATGCCCTATCAGATGGGAACTTTGATTTAGTCTTCTGTGTAGATTATTTGTGGACTGTAAAATAGTACTGCTCAACAGATGGGATTGATTTTTCTATGGAGATGCTGGTTGATTGTGGAAAGCAGATGGATTTATATTGTGTCTCTACATAACTTTACTGAAATAACAGATACGTGCTCAAATAGTCAGTTTCACGTGGGTACCTTGTTATATTTTTGTAACCCTTTGTTTTCTTGTAGCTCATTGCTTCGTTATGGCGGGAAACTTCCCATGCAGAGTGCCATGAGTGTCCGCTTCAATAGCAGTGGGACCCAGCTACTCGCGCTGCGGCGTCGTCTGCCTCCAGTATTATATGATATTCACTCACCGCAATCTGTGTTTGAGTTTGATAACCAAGGCTATTTTAATTCCTGCACCATGAAGAGCTGTTGCTTTGCAGGAGACAGAGATCAAGTAAGTGAAAGCTATTTAAAAGGAATGATAGGAATTTAGTGAATGATATTCACATCTGTTGGGGTACTAGAGTAAGTCGCGGTTAGTTCAATATTGCATGAAGTTATTTGTTAAATTGCTCAAACTATGTTGGCTGTTGTGTTCCTGCATAAATGTATGACATTATGAAGAAATTTCTGCTTTCCTCAGAATCTGTTGAACAGTTTTAGAGGTGCGTACAAAATTTATCATATGTTTGTGTTTGTGATTTTCTTTGCAATATTACCCTTAAGCAGAATGAAAGCAATTTATCTCAGAGTTCAGATGTCTCAAAGGAGATAACTGTGTTTCCTTTATATACATGTCAGACATATTTCTTGAGTATTTCAACAATAAACTATTCTGTTGATATTCAGTGAAGCAGTATGTTTGGTATGTCTGGTTAACTTGTTACATTTTTATCTCCCTCTCTAGTGAGAGTTTTGTATTTGTAGGTAATCTTATAAACTTGATTGATTTAATTATATTTAATGGTGTAATTTTTAATGAGTTTGGTCATAGTCATGGAGTTATACAGCATAGAAACAGGCACTTTGACTCAACTCATCCATGCTGACCAGGGTGCCTTTCTGAGATAGTATTTACCTGTGTTTGGCCCATATCCCCCTAAACCTTTTCTATCCATGTACCTGTCCAATTGTCTTTTAAGCATTGTAATTGTACCTATCCCTATCACTCCTCTGGCAGCTTGTTCCATATACCCGCTACCCTCCGTGTGGAGGAAAATCTTACCCCTCGGGTCCCTTTTAAATCCATTCCTCTCTCACCTCAAACCTGTGCCCTCTAGTTTTAGACTCCCCTACCTTGGGAGAAAGATAGTGACCATTCACCTTATCTATGCCCCTCATGATTTCTTTAACAACTTGAGCAATGAGTTAGCCTTTTGCAAAAGGTGATTAAAATATGTGAATAGAACAATATGCCTGTTAAGAGCTGGCCGCAGAGTTTGGCATTGAACCACTGCTGCTCACAGCATGCAAACCTCAGTGTATGTATGGAGCTCTGTTCACTGGTTATGCAATGTGCTGGTGATAATTCCAGTTTCTTTGTGTACCATCTCCCATCTTGCCAATGTTACATGTGGAAAATGACCAGTTGTCAAAAAAAATAGATTGCTCTGATATTGTTCATGACTACGCTGTGCACTGATGCATTACGGAACCATTTTTTTTCGATGCAGAGTTCGCATACAGATAATTAAGACCTGGAAATTGGATTTCTTCCTTCACATGCACAAAACAGGCGCTACCCTAATAATCCTCTGATTTCTGAATTTGCTCCCCGTTTGGAAAATAGCCTACACCTTTATTCTTTCCACTCTACATAACCATACACTTCCCCTACAGTGTATTCCACCTGCCACTTCTTTGTCCGTTCTCCCAACCTGTCCAAGTCCTTCTGCAGACTCCCTGCTTCCTCAACACCACCTGCCCCTTCACCTATCATTTTTATCATCCGCAAACTTGGCCACAAAGCCATCAATTCCGTCATCCAGATCATTAACTATGAGGTGAAAAGTAGCGGACTCATCACCGGTAGACAACCAGAAAAGTCCCCCTTTATTCCCATTCTTTGCCTTCTGCCAGTCGGCCAA
>JARFYF010000074.1:86815900-86837012 GCA_030265395.1 Rhina ancylostomus
AGGCTGGGTCTTTATTCCTTGAAGAGTAGGAGATTGAGAGGTGACCTTACAGAGGTGTATAAAATCATGAGGGGTACAGATAGGGTGAACACATGGTCTTGTTCCCAGAGAAGGAGAACTGTAAACTAGGTTTAAGGTGACGGGTGAAAGGTTTAAAAGGGACCTGAGAGGTGACTTCTTCACGCAAAGGGTGGTGCTTATATGGAACGAGCTGCCAGAGAAAATGATTTGAGGCAGGTACAATAACAGCATTCAAACGACATTTGGATAAGTACATGGACAGGAGGGATTTAGAGGGATATGGGCCAAACTTGGGCAAATGGGGTTAGCTTCAGTGGGCACCATAGTGGGCATGGACGAATTGGGCTGAAGGACCTGTTTACTTGCTGTATTACTCTATGACAAGCCCTGCACCCTCACTCAAACAGTGGAGGCTCCTTAAGTCACTGGGTAAACATGAAGCTGAGGACGGGTGAGGCAGTTACTACCTACAGAGAGATCACTGAGCAGCAGCAGGGTAATTTGGGGCTGAGGGGTGTTGGGCTGGGGGGGGGGAGGGAATCGCAGACCGGCGAGGGGTTAGCAACATGAGGGGGTCCGGCTTCCGGCCGCTCGCCTCGCTGCTGCTGGTCTGGCTGCTGTGTGACTGCGGGACGTTGTCGGCGGCGGGGAGAAGGAGGCAGCTGAGACCCGCCGCCGGAGCTCAGGGACCGGGCAGGATTCCCCAGCCGGGAGGTCCCGCCACCGCACGCAGGACGACGGTGCAGAGAGACGACAGCAGGTCGCTGACAGGACGGAGCAGGCACCCCAGCTACCCCGTCAGGGGGTCCCGTTCGGGAATGGTCCGGGACACCAGCAGAGCGGCGCGGAGCCGGGTGGCCCGCGTCCCAGCTTCGGGCACCCCCAGCCTGCTGTCCGGGATGGTGGGCAGGCAACGGCTGTGGGTCATCTCGGCTCCCCACCCCTCGGACGGTTACTACAGGCTCATGCTCAGCCTCCTCAAGGACGACGTCTACTGCGAGCTAGCGGAGAGGCACATCACCCAACTGGTACTGTTCCACCAGGAGGGAGAGGTGGCCGGAAAAGTCAGGAAGATCAGCAGCGAGGGGAAAATCCTGGAGGAACCTCTAGACACCAAGACCGTCCTCAAGCTGCTGGACTTCCTGAAACTGGAGAAGGGAAAATTTAGCATGGTCTTACTGAAGAAGAACCTGCAGTTGGAAGAAACGTACCCTTACCCAGTGAGACTGGAGGCGATGTACGAAGTCATTGACCAGGGTCCCATTCGGAAGATCGAGAGGCTGAGGCAGAAAGGCTTTGTGCAGAAGTGTAAGGAAGCCGGCGTAGAAGGGCAGGTGGTTGGAGCCGACGAAGGAGAGAAGAAGAAAGTGGAGCAGCCCAGGCCAACGCCAAAGAACGAGAATACAGAGGTGACCCTTCCAAAGGAGACTAAAGAAAAAGCTCCAGAGAAAGAGAAAAAGAAAAAGCCTACGGTGAGGAGGCCCATCAGGATATCACTGAACACACATGGAGGTTCTAAAATCGTTAGGACAACTGCTGTGCCCAGAACAATCCCAACCAGATCTCCTACAGCCATCAGCACCACCACAACCACTGCCACTCCCACCACCATCATTGTTCCCTCTCCAACAGGCGGTGAGAGACAGTCGTTCACAAGGTCTCATGTAATGTTTTCTCCATTGCCGCCAAGGTCTCACAGACCTCCACTGGTTGATGAAACTCCTTCAAGGTCTTCAACTGAGGCTAACTCACACAGAGATGGGCATCGGGCAGCGAGCATCCCTAGTGGCAGCAAATTCCTGCAGGAGCCTACCCCAGGAACAACAACTACTAGGCCAGGTTATACAAAAGTACAGACTAGTAGACGGAAGTACAGTCAGACAGACAAAAAAGAGGGGAATTATCGCCAGAAGGGCCTGCCAGTGGCACCTGGTCAACGCAAGCCTCCCAAAGTCAAGTCACCAAAATCAAAAACTACAAATAATAAAATCCTAACAAATGAATATGAGGATAAATATCAGCCTGAGAAGGTCTCATCCCCAAACACCAGCCAAGTGGTCGAAGTGGAACATGGACCGCAGAAAAAGCCTAGCAAGCCAGTCAAGACTGAAAAGAAGAAGAAGAAGCCTGTGAAGAATAAAAAAACAGGGAAGAAAGTCAAACCCTTACCGAAACCTAAACCTACAAAGGAAATTAGTCACAATAATAAAAAACCCAAGAAGGCAATCAAGAAAGGAGTTTTTAAACAACCTAAGAAGATTCCAGGAGCAACAAAGTCACTGGCTTCTATTCTCAGCTACTATGAAAATAGGCGACGACTAGTAGTAAGTGTTCCAACTGTTAAAGTGATGGTATCTTTGTTAATGGCAAGGAAGAGTAGCCGCAGTGAGATTACATGAACATGGCAGGATAGTGTTTTCCAAAGTGGGGACATACTTCACCTCATGATCTCAAAGCCAAAAACAAAGAAAAAACACTTAAAACCATGGCCCCAGGATGTTTTTGAAAGGTTGCATGTACTGATAGCACTAATGAACAATGAATATTTGATAATAAGAAACAATAGAAATCCCATCAAATAATGCTCATTGGTTTCTGATCGCTGAACATAACCATTATTCAATTGAAGGAAAAAGCAAATCAAGGGTAATATTTCTTTAAAGCAAGTTGCTATTTTTATAGAAAAGTGATACACTAAAATTTCGACAGACCTTTTTTCTGAGTTACCAGGAACCATAGGAAGAGAAACTGCTGGTTAGTTCTATATTGTCTCCTACAGGTGCTGGCCCTGTGTTTCCCAACCCAATTCTGAGTGTCCCAAGGGCTCAGTTAACTAAAACAAGATCAGTATTTTAGATTATGTTCGGAACAATAAAAACCACCATAGACCTATTAGCTTTTAACAGTTAATGAATAGTAATCTGGTTGATAAACTTACAGTCCATTATTATTTTTTTTGTTGCTTCGATAATTCCTTGTCAGAATTTTTAAAAATATAACTGGCTGCAAAAATAAAATACTGCAGATACTGAAAATCTGAAATTAAAAAATAGACAATGTTGGAAATACTTAGCAAGTCAGTCAGTGTCTCAGGAAATTAAAACAGAATTAACTTTTCATCAGAACACAATTAGCTGCAGTCTGGTTTACAGTAAATAAATTAGTTTTACCAGGAGAATAACAATAGAAAAATACACAGATTATTACAGTTGTTGGCGTACCAAAACAGAAGTTGTAATCTATTTAATGCCTGCTCTGGTCACAAAATCATTCATAGTCAAAAGAAGATCTATGGAGAGGTGCCAGCACTATAATACTTGAGAAATTACATTTCAGAACAAATTCTTTGAACTGTTTATGTAGTTTATGTGTGGTATGGTTGCTAAAAGTCTTGGGACTGAATCTGATGTTGTGCCAATGGGTTAGAACCTTTCAACTTCTAACAGATGATGGATTTTTAAATTCAGAAGCAGTGCCTTCTAACTTTGTAAATCTCAGGACAATACATTAGAAATGCTCAAACAAAGAATGTGGTTTATGTGTAAGATAATACCTCTTCAATAAATGAGCTCATTTTCATGCTGTAGCCTGAGAGACTCAATCCAGTAAGGCTTCAAGCTGCAGTGTCTCACAAACTTTCATAATTTTTTTGTTCAATATGTTAATTAAACTGTTTCTCACATTTAGAATTTCAATTATTACATTGTCAGTTCAGCTATTAAATATTTTATGCTAGGATCTCAAATTCACAGTGCAGACAAGATCAGTGGCAGAAGCTTGTAAGGGAACTGCTCGAGGTCAGTGACAGATGTTCATAAGCCACTGTTGGTTGGAGTGGATCACTGGTGCCAAAAATGAACCAGTGATTATTATATGTGAGATAATGGATACAGTAATCACATATGTGGTTCCCTGATAGTTTAGTGTGTAAATGCCTAAGCTTGCAGACCTAACAAAGAGAGGCTTATGCTTAGTTTTAGCCATTGGAATGAGTACAAATGGCTGGTGCATGAGATTGAGGGGAGAAAAATCAGACAGATTTCCTTCTTTTGATTGCAAGTCAAAGCCCCAGTTGATAAGTACAAGAGTTTGGATGTCAGATGATCATAGAAAACTACTGTCAGGTAAGGTCAAAAGGAAATCTAGACATATTATATATGTGCATAAAGACCAAGAGGATAACTAAGGAAAGCAAAAGGTCCATTAGGGACCAAAAAGACGTGGAAGTAGAGAATGTGGATAAGGTCCTCAATGAATGTTTTTGTCTGTCTTCACAAAAGAGGGTGATGATGTTGCAGCTAAACTGCAGAGGTGTGATAAATTGGATGGTAATAAAAGAGTTTAGTAAAAATAGTTTAACAAGGTTTGATTAAAAGAGTGTTAAAGAGCTTAGTTTCTTTGAAAATAGATATGTTGTTGGACCTGGATGAAATTTTTCTCAGGATATTAAAAGAAGCAAAGGAAGAAATCAAGGAGACTTGGACCATTATTTTTCAATCTTTTTTTGGCTGCAGGAGTGGTGCCAATGGCTTAGAGGAGTGTTAATATTGTGCCATTGTTTAAAAAGGAAAAGTTAAAGTTGATCATCACAGGTCAGTTAATTAACTTTGGTGGTAACTAAATCACTGGAATCAGATCCAGGGGAATATATAAGCTGTTAACCTGTGTAGAAAGACAGAGGCTAATCAAGGACAGTCAATGTGGATTTGTTAAGGGAAGGTCCTTTCTGGTTAACAATTGAATTTTTTGGGGAGGTAATTGATGACATGGATTTTATCAAGGCTTTTGACAAGATTCCACTTGGCAGGCTATCCAGAGTAAAAGCCCATGGATGGAAGGAGAGTGACAAAGTTGGTTTTGTGGCTGGAAGGTTATCTCTTTTAGGGTTCCATAGGGCTTAGTACTTGGCCTCTTTCTTTTCGTGTTATAAATTAATGATTTAGATTTAATTGTAGTGTTCATGACAGTGAAGTTTGTAGACAATACAAACATTGGTCATGTGATTAACAGTGAGGAGAAAGGCTTTGGACAGCAGCAAGATATAGGTGGACAGATCTGCCCACCCTAGCTCCCTTATGTGGTTCCATGCTCCACATTAAAGGATAACTAAGGAAAGCAAAAGGTCTGTTAGGGACCAAAAAGATGTGGTGGTAGTAAAATTGTCAAAAGCCTTGATAAACCTGCAGCCCTTTGTTGCCTCCACCTACCACCTCCCAGGCTCTATTTCCATCCTTCCCTCCTCCAACTGCCAATCACCCCTGCTCACCTGAGTCCAACCTATCGCTTGCCTGCTCTCGCCCCACCCCTTCCCCTTACCTCTGTATATTGGCTAAATCCTCCCGACTCTTTCAGTCCAGATAAAGGGTCTCAACTCAAAATATCAACTGTCCATTTCCCTTAACATATGCTGCCTGGCCCTCTGAGTTCCTCTAGTAGCTTGTTTTATTTTGCTTCAGATTCCAGTATCTGCAGTCTCTTGTGTCTCCAGAAAGCTATAGGTGGTCTGTTGGGCATAAAAGTGACAAAAATAATTTATTCCAGAGAAGTGAGAAGTAATTGATTTTGGGATGTTGCAACTGGACAAGGAAATGCACAATAGATGGGACCATTGAGAATTGTGAAGGAACAGAGGGACCATGGAGAGTAAATCCATAGATCCTTAAAAGTAGCTGGACAGATCAATAAAGTGGTTAGAAAGGCATAGGAATGTGTTCCTTTTTTAACTGAGGAATTGAATATAAGAATATGCCAGAAATGCATAGAATACTAGTTAGTCCTCAGCTTGGGAATTGTGTTCAGTTCCAGTCATCATATTACAGGAAAGACTTGATTGTATAGGAGAGGTTACAGAGAAGATTGATGAAGATGTTGCCAGGACTGGAAAATTTAAGCTATGAGAAAGGATTGAGTAGGTTGGGGTTTTCTTTGGAACAGAGGAGGCTCTTGGGAGACTTGACTGAGGTGTATAAAATTATGGGGGACTTTGATAGAATAAATGAGAAGAAGCTGCTTTCATTAGCAGAGGGTTCAAAAGCCAGAGACCATAGATTTGAAGTAATCAGGAGAAAAATTGGAGGGGAGATGAGGAAAAGGGTAATTTCACCCAGAAGGTGGTAGGAGTCTGGAACGCACTGCCTGAAAGGGTGATAGAAGCAGAAATTATCATTACTGGAGGTGTACTTGAAGAGTAGTGAACTCCAGAGCTACAGAACAAATGCTGAAAGGTGGGATTAGGCTAACTAGCTCTTTTGCAACTGACCTGAACATGATGGGGCCCCTTCTGTGTTGTAGAGTTTCTTGGATCATATCAGCTACAATGTTCCATGTGAATTACAATTAGCTCACTGTCTAGGCTCATAAAGAATGTGCAGAGGGTAATGAGAAGATTTACAAGGATGATACCAGAGGGTGTACATGTCAGGAAAGAATGAACAGACTAAGGCTCTTTACTCTTGACAAAAGAAGGATGAAGGGTGACATAATAGGGGTCTTTTGAATTATCAAAGGTTTGAAAGAGCGAATACAGAGAGAGTGTTTTCACATTGAGAGGAGTGTAATGAAAGGCCATCAATTTGAGATAGTCAACAAGAAAACCACAGGGAACTCAAAAGAAGGTAAAGAAGTTTCTGATTTGATTGTTACTGTAAAGAGTGAATAAAATAAATAGCACAGATGTATTTAATGGGAGATTGAAGAAGCCATTGAGGGAGAAAGGAATGGAAGGTTACATTGACAGATGTAGATAAGGAAAGACAGGAGGTAATTCAAGTGAAGGATAAATGTCAGCATGGACTGATGGACCACGTATACTATATAAGAATGGACTGAGTTGCATGCAGAAATCTGCCAAGAATCAGCAAGTTCAAAATTAGGGGCAAGAGAAAATTCTCAGTTTGAAGTGCTCTTAATTGATGTCAATTCTGTAAAAGTAAATCATTAGCACCTGTCATGACAGTGGATAGGAATAAGAATAATTGCAAAGGCCTTCCAACTTAGAATTAGAATCAGGTTTATTATCATTGATGTATGTCATGAAATTTGGTGTTTTGCACCAGCAGTACAGTGCAAGACATAAACATTAAAATAAGCTACAAAAAATAAATAAATAGTGCAAAAGAGGAATAATGAGGCAATGTTCATGGGTTCACGGACCATTCAGAAATCTGATGGCGGAGAGGAAGAAGCTGAATAGACCTTAATTCCAGTCATAATAAACAATAGGCTGGAATCTCCCTATTCCCTAATTCCTAAATGATGCCAGCCTTTGGCTGAGAAGGCCAAGACCACGTGTAGACTAGGTGACCATTTTGCGAATGGCCACCTTTTGAGCTTCCAGTTCCATGTTGTTTCAAGTCCCCTCCCACATCACCCTGTCAGCCCTCAGCCTCCTCCATTGATAAGCCCATGTAAACAGGAGGACAATACCTCGTATTCCACTTGGGTAGCCTACAGCCCAATGGCATGAATATTGAATTTTCCACTTTCAGGTAACCCACTCCCCCCGTGTTCCTTTCCCACTCCCACCAGCCCACCCAGCTTCTCTCTTCCTTTGTTCACCTTTTCCATCCCCTCCCTCCCCTCATTACCTGAACTCATCACCCTCTCCCATCTGATTCCATCAGCCCTCCCTTATTTGCTTCCATCTGCCCATCATTTGCCTCTTCTCTCAGCTGTCAGTGATAAGCAAATGAGGCTAAGAAACTAATTTATCCTGGTCCTACCACCAGCCTCATCTGAGATACTAGGATCACTTCCAAGTGCGGATGTGAATCAATATCAGACTAGCCAATTGTTGTAAAGAAGAACAAACAGTTAGGAAGAAACAAACACTGTTGACCTGGAATGTTGTAGGAAATTAGGGATGTGAACTTTCCTTCAGCGCAGTGAGAAGTTAAATAGTTATTTCAAAGAAATATCGCTATAATGACTTCCCGTCTAGTCATTTGTTGTGGCAGAAATTCTGTATCAAATAATAGTGCCATGCTTATACCAGACATTCCCATGTTCCTTCATGGAAGCTCCAGAGTCCACTGTGGGGCTGAGTGTAAGCCCATGGTGCTCTAGTGGAGTCCTCATGGATTCCAATTCAGCAGTGTAAGTTTCACCAGACTCCTCAGCTGCCTTACAAGTAAATTTTCCCACTCCAGCTGCGCCAGGTTAACACAGAGCAGGTACAGTAGTCCCATTCAAATGAATGGATGGCATTGGTTACTTGGAAAAATATTAAGAAGTACTTCAACAGCTTTGGCAGCCAGTGGGTCTGGGGGCAGGGCCACGATGACTGTTGGAGTTGGGCACCCAGCAGGTGACTGTGGCTGGATCTCTGTAGAAGATCTGCCTCATTTTTAAATATGGATTATCTTCAAATTAACTCACTTGGATGAGCCACCTGACATTCACTGCAGGCAACAAATTTCTGAGGTAGACTTGTAGCCCAGCACTTGACAGAGTGTGGGAAGCTTTACTCTGTATTTAAGCTGATTTGGGATTATTTAGTATTGACAGTCAAATGGAAGCTGTTTTGCACCCCAGCACTAACATCAAACATCTGATGTCACTAATACTGCAGGACACCTGGGCAAGATAATACCATTTGTTGAAATGTTTTTGACTGCAAAGATGTTCTCCACCGTAGGCTTTGGGAATTCTTTTGTGCAGTTTGGTATAAAACACCTAAATGGTGTTGGCAATGAACAAATGAAGGTCTATCTGCTACAATAGAATAACAGCAAGTGTTGTGACCCACATGCGTGCAGTATTAGTAATTTGTTGGAACTCCCTAAGTCCTGGAATTCAAAATATTAAAAGCATGGGGAGAAATGTTGTCAGCACCAATGAGCAGATTTATCTTTAACTAATACTTGAACTGACAGGCTTGCACCTCAACTCCCTTCCAAATTTCCAGTTGTAACATATTTATTGATGCAAAGCCAATGAATCATAGAGATAGGTTTTAGATCAGAACAGTGCCAAATTATTATATGCTATTTTAACACATTGTTATCTGACACGAGGCTGCGAGAAGAAATTAGTCTGTCCTCCTCTCACCAGATAAAATGTTTCTAAAAATGTGCAGCATCAGGTGATTTGATTGATAACATGATCTTATCCAACTTTCCAAGTATCCCAGTCAATTAAACTGAATTTCAGGGACAAGCTGTTTTTAGTGCTGGGAATGAATTTCTTGGTGTAACTCCTTCCAGTTCAACTCTTTCTCTGTGGTATGGGCACGCAACTTTGCCATGTCAAATCCTAGGGCTCAGATTTGAGCCTATCTGCTGTCTCGCTGCTTTACCCATTGATCATTAGATCTGGCTGGATCATACTGAGTGTCTTTGAATATCCCAAAAACTAACAGTAACTTCCTTCTATTCCTCAGATACATCAATGGTAGACATACAGTCAGCTTCCACAGATATTGATGGCATAAAGTTTAAAAAAAACTTGAAATACTTAAGAATGTAGGTAACAACCATGGGGAGAAAAATGAAGTTGACTTTTCTGTTCAGTGGTGTTTCAATAAACTTTGGCTCATTCTTTCTCCACAATTACTACCTGACCTGTTGAATGTTTCCAGCATTTTCTTCTTTTATTTCAGATTTCTAGCATTTGGAGCATTTTGTCTTTATGCTAATGGCCTCCATTTCTCCTCCATCTCTTGTTTCAAGGCCTCCATCATCGCTACTCTGTCAGACCACTTGTTCAACACCCAGTTCTGTTTTAGACATACTTTTCTTTGCATATTGAGCAATGCAACTACTTTTCCATCAGTTTCAAGGTACTCTTCACATACTTTCTCCGGCTGTATCTGACCATTCACAATGTGACCTCTCCCATTCACAATGGGAAAGACAAAAGGAAAAACTTTTTTTACACAGTGCTTGGTTATGATTTAGAATTCAGTGCCTGTAGGGGTGATTAAAGTCAGGGTTTTCACAAGGAAATTGGATAGGTACTCGGGGGAAATAATTTGCTGGGCCTCAACAACGAGTGGGAAATGGGCCAATGTGGACGTGGGCTTAATGCTTCTTTCTGTCCAGTGGTGATTTTATGAAATTACCTCAGCATCTTGCTTGAGGTAACCTTTCCTTACCATCCCATCATAGACATTAAAATTAACCCTTGTTTTATTGCTAGATTTGGCACTTACGCTGGCTTATCAGCTGCTGAATATTCGTGCACACCGCTGTCACTTCTAGGCTCAGCTACCTTAAAGTTTTACTGATGCATCAATTCTCCATGAATTTCAGCTTCTCTAACACTATGCTGTCCACACACCATCATTATTTTATCCACGATAGCATGGTCTTTCAATACTGATTTATTGTTTTACAAATACTTCTACAGTTGCCAAGTTTTGTTATTAAAATTATCAATTCCATTAGCCCTAATATGATGCTTTGGCATTTATTTCACGCACATTCAGACACCATCAAGCTGTAGGGGCTTGACAGAATTCAAAGTACCAGGCATAAATATTAGCAGCAGGCTTTTTATTCTCTGGTAAATTTTAACAACACTTAGTCATTTCAGAGTGATCATACTGAATTATTTTAGGTGTGTTGTCTTCAATGATATGTGTTAACAAATTGGCAAGTATCTGACTCTGTCCTTCTTTCAAAGCAGCTATCCCTCACAGTAGTAAACAACAACTCTACTGCAATCTTTGTAAAATTAGAATGGACTGTTTGAAGTTTCAGGGGATTATTGTATTCAGTAGTCTGCTGACTTATTGTCACTTTGATGGGTAATTTTAAGGGCACAATATGAATAAGAAAAATACTTGATTTCAGAATAATGGCATTTGGAACACTAACTTTTTTTCCAATATGAACTCCTTCTTACCCATAGCTTATCACCTCTCCAAATGACCAAAACAACATGTACGAACAGCAGCGAGATGAATATTTAGAGCATGTCTGTGAAATGGCATTAAGAAAAATCTCAATCATCACCATTTTTGGGCCCTTGAGTAACAGCACGATTAAAATTGATCATTATCAGCTGGGTCAGTATTCCATTCTTTTTTTTCCTTCTCTTTGTAAAATAATATCTAGAATTTCTTCCATAACTTTGATTCACGGCTGAGATGTTTGGCATATTGTGCATTACTGTACCGGTGTTAGACATAGCACTGCTGTAAGTGATGTGCAGTTTTGCCCTGTATTATGCTTGCCGCAGGTTTCTCCAAAAGTCAGAGCAGCACCTCATATGTGGAGCCACTTATACACTTTGTTATTCCTGCCTGTGTGCCTACCCAGCTATAGTGAAACTCCGCATTATGGCAGAAACAAGAGCCAATGGTGTGTATCTTGTTTAACGTGGCTATGTTCGGTGTATAGCATACTTTTAATTAATGGATCAAATTCATGCTGGTAAAAGGTCACAGTGTGTATCCCCAAACTCCTCCATGCATTTTGTGTCTAAAAATCTATTTCCTGCTTAAACATATTCAGTGACTTGGTCTCCATAGTTTTCTGTGGCAGAGAATTCCACAGATTCACCAGCAGGTCTCAAGGTCTTTTCCCATATCCTGAGATAGTGACTCTTGGTTTTAGATTCACAGGCCAGGGAAACATTTCCCCCCCCCCCACCCTCCCCCCTCCCCGCGGGCCCAAACTGTCGAAACTTGCCAGAAGATTGTACATTTCAATGAGAACTCCTTTCACTTTCCTAAGTTCTAGTGCATAAAGACCTAGTTTCTAATCTCTCCTCATACAACAATTCTGTCATCCCAGGAATTAGTCTAGTGAACCTTTGCTTTGCTCCCTGTACGACAAGTATATCCTTTCTTAGGTGTAAGGAGCAAAATGCACACAATGCTCCAGGTGTGCTCTTGTCAAAGTCCTGTATAGTTGTACTAAGACATCCTGTTTTTATACTCAAAACTTCTTGCAATGAAAGCCAACATTACGTTTGCCTTCCTGACTGCTTACTGCACCTGAATGTTTGCTTTCGGTGACTGGTGTAGAAAGACACTCGTATCACTTTATGCATTAATATTTCCCAATCTACCACCATTTAAACTAATACTATGCTTTGTGTTTGTCCTGCCAAAGTGGATAACTTCAAATTTATTCACATTATACTATTACATTATTCACATTATTTGCCTGCTTGCTCAGCTTTTTTTAAATTGCCTTAAAGCATTTTTGCATCCTCCTCACAACCCCACCCAGTTTCATATTGTCCGCAAGCTTCAAAATATTACATTTGGTTTCCTCATGCAAAGCATTGGGATATTGTTAAGATTAAGACCCAGGCATTGATCCCTGGAGATGCTGCACGATGCCCAAAAAAGACATTTATTCCCCAGCACCATTTCTGTTAACCAATTTTCATTTTACATCAGTATTTCACATGCCATCCCTTATGCTTTGATTTTGCATACTATCTCTCAGGAGGACTTTATCAAAGGCCTAAAAATTCAAAAATCCCACACCCACCAGTCCTCCTATCTCTATTCTACAAGTTGCATCCCCAAAAAAGCTCCAGTAGGTTTGTCAAAATGTGTTGGCAAAGCATGTCCATCACCACCCAAAAAGAAATAAAGCTTATGTAACCTTTGGTTTATGCAGCCTTTATCAGCACTAAGCATATAAAGCAAGGAAGAAGACGAAAGTAGAGGGGAGGCGAGAACAGGAGATCTTGATCACTACTCCAAAATTCACAAGGTGCATTTAAAGTCAACAATCATTCTTTGGCTCACGAGTTCATGATCTGTGCAGGGGACCAGGCCTCTGCAACTGGCTACATTTTAGTTCAGAAAATGTTCTTCAAAGAGTTTGGCTGCTCAGTATAGATATAGTAAGCTTGTTCCCAATGCACAAATTGAGAAGGCAAATGTGATTCTTTGAAAGATATTGTCCTTGTTCCAGCAAAATTTAAAATCTAAAGGGTTTAAATTATCAGTGGCAACTATATTCTCTAATATGGTAGCAGCCACTGTTTGCTTATTTTACCCAATCAATAGTGTGAATGGTGTGCTTCCAATATTGTTAAAATGGATATTGTTGAAAATGCTCCAGACTCTTGTTCAGTGAGTAGTTTTTTCATATCAGATATTCTATAACAAATGCCAATGATCTCTTTTGTGTCAGGATGTAGTTTACTTATTTGTAAAGATATTAACTGTGATGTATTTTATTATTTTAAGACAATGAGAAGCCAGTGAAAGATATAAGGTACAATGACCTGGATCAAGTTATCATCACTGAACTTCGCAAAGAGTATGGGTTAACTGAGAATGAGTTCTTCATGGTACTAACTGATTTAGACATGAAAGTAAAGGTAAGGCAAAATTATTTTTCATAGAGAGCATCTGGCATGTCTTAATATATGGGTTCACTAATTAAGTTTTAGTAGCCTTTTCACTTTCTGCAGCTTATCATTTTAAACACATTAAGTATTTGGGTTGTCCAGCTTTATTTTCTTTCAGTACTCTCCCCCTTTGCTTTGAGACTTGACTTTTGTTGTGCTGTGACATCATGGACACCCTTCAGGACCTTATCCATTTAGGGCAGCCGATTTGTGAGACTAAACAGCAGGCCATTTTACTGTGAAGAGCTTCAGCCATGCCTGATAGCTTTCACCCATGCCTGATAGCTTTCACCCAACAATCACACAGCTACACTTCTCAGTACAGCCTAATCATGATCAGGATCAGAAATTCCTTTTTTAACAATAAAACTGGGCATGTTCTATAGTCATTGATTCTTCAATGAAATCACAGAAACAAACAACTTTGAAATCCCCCAGTGCCTTGTTTTTTATGGAGAAAAGTAACTGTTCTCTGTCTCTGCTCGTGAGGAGTTTCACTACCGAGGTACTTGAGCTGATTCTTCCTATTCTCACATGTCCACTGTTACTGGGGTCAAGTGTAGCACTGCGGTTGCTGCTCCAACCAAGATCCCACAGACTAGGAGCCACACACATCTTATCAGTGTGAAGAACCACACTTGTAAACTTTTAGTGTATCAAAATATGATCTTACATACACAATATTTGGGAATACTGTTTGAACAGAGTCCTTGGTTACTGTGACTAGCACACTGAAAATAAACCAAGCCTAGCATCATTTTACCCTGCCTTTGGATACAGTAGAATGATCACTCTATCAACCCATATGGCTTAGGTTATGGTCTATGAAGCTAAATCAAGAAATTAGGGGCAGAAAAGATTAACATACTACACTTCACTTGACTCCAGAATGTTTTACTTATATCTCCAAGGATACAAAAATAATAAAAGAATCAACACTCAACTAGCTCTCCATATGGTACTGAGGTTGAAACAACATCTTGTACCCTGAAACATGTGTAGTCTATTTCCCAGGGAGCTTTCACATGCTCAGTCCTACATCTGCTACAATGCAGCTCCTTAATTCTCAAAAAAAACTGTAACAAATTTTCTGGACAGAGTTTAAAATACAAGCAGTTAATCCACTAGATTTGCGTAATTGACAATGATTTTGATCTCTTTTCTCTCGGTGCTTCAGCCATGTTGCAGGTACTTTGGATGAAGCTTCTAAATCATTGGCTAAAACTTTGGTGAAACGGGTGGCTGCAGAGTTTTGTGGCGGTCAGGCGTCGCTGTGTCTTTTTGTACTAGCTTGTAAGGCGGCCATGCCACTGGCCCTGCAGTTACATGAGTGGTTGGTCCTCAATCCTCTCTGACACACTTCATGTCACTTGGGTATTCAATTGTAGTGCTGCCTTGAAAGAGAACCTCTTCATCGCTGACTCCTCTGGCCACAGACAAGATGAGCAGCAGCCTGATCTGCAGCATTGCAATAAAGTCTGAAGAACCTTTTCAGATTACCCTATCTTTCTTATACCCCAGCACATGATGCTGGGAAAAACCACTGCATGAAAATTAAAAGTGAAAGCCTCCTTGGCAGGAGCTTGAATATCTACAAAGAAACTACCATTGGACCTGGGCTGCAGAAGGTTCTGCTCCAGATGCCTCTTGGTTTGTTGCACTAAATATACAATGCAGAAAGGCTTTGCTAGACAGACATATAGACACAGCTGCTGGCTTTCTCCATAGTATATTTTGGATAAACAAGCAATATTCATGGACCAATCCTCCATTTCATTTTAATAAGAAAGCCCTATGAAATCCAAGTACTGCAACTGAAGAAAAGCCGAGCTGGTCCTCTGGACCATGATTCATGTAGGTTGTTTTCTACCAACAGTTGTGCGCTGCCACTCACTTGATGCTACGTCTTTAACATCTTTTCTAAGTCCTTTGTGACGTGTGTGGCTATGTGTGGGAATGAGAGTGAAGCAGTGGAACATTAAGTGTCACCCACTGCTTAAGGTCACTTACTGTGCCATGAGATACAGAAAACCAGATGAACAGAAAAGTCCCAACACAACTCCCTTGTACAGAACTTGCATTGCAATGGGAGACTCCAAGTCTTTGAGAGGGAAGGAGAACGCAACATAACTAGACTTAGTTGCTACTTGGCCTGAGCTAAGGAAGCTTTCCTTCATAAAAGTCCACAGTCTCTTGTATCCATCAATTCCAGCATGGTATTGAGCATGATATACAGGCATGGACTGAGGATTGGTTAACAGGAGATGGAGAGTAGGAACAAATGGGTTATTTTCTTGTTGGGAGGCTGTGATTAATGCTGGTGCTTCAGCTTTTTACATTCACATCAATGATTTGGATTTGATGGGATCAAGTGTGTGAAATCAAAATTTGTTGATACGAAACTAGGTGGTAACATGGACTGTGAGGAAGTTACTGAGGGGGTTCAAGGAGATATAGATAGGTCAGAAACACAGATGCTGGAAATCTGAAATAAGAACAGAAAATGTTGGAAACATGCACCAGGTCAGGCCTTATCAGTGGAAAGAGAAACAGATCTGCTGAGAGTTGGAATATTTTCTGTTTTTATTTCAGATAAAGAAGGTTAATTATACAGGAAAATACATGGCAGATGGAATGTAATGTGGAAAAATGTGAGATCATCACTTTGCAGAAAAAGAAATACAGAAAGGGAGAATATTTTTCAAACGGTGAGAGACTGAAAATTACTGGTGTCCAGAGGGACCTGGGGGAGTTGATGGGAGTATGGGGAGAGCAGATTACAGAGAAAGTAAGTGGCAAATGTGAGCCAGCATAGACTTGATGGGATGAAATGGCCTTCTATTATATCTTAAGGATGCATGGAGGAAAAAAAAACTACTTGTACACAAATCACTGAAAGTTAACACTGAGGTAGAGTAAGCAGGCAGGAAAACAACTGGTAGATTGACTTGTACTCAAATCCTCTTGCAATAAAGCCAGAGGTATGTTGCTCCAATTATATGTGGTCCTGATGAGACCAAATCTGGAGCACTGTGTCTAGGTCTGGTATCCTTACATAAGGACTAACATACTTGAGATAAAGGCAACACAATACAGGTTCAACAGATTGATTCCTGTATCAGCAAGTTCAACATTTGAGGAGTGATTAAGTAGATTGGGTTGACCAGCTCTTGAATTTAGAAGAATGAGAGGGATCTCATTTTAGACTTAGAAATTTTTACTAGACTTGATAGGATAGACACTGGGTTGATGGTTCCCCTGGCTGCAGTGTATAAAACCAAGAATCACAGCCTCAAAATAGGGGGTCAGCATTCAGGACAGAAACTAGAAGATGTCTCTTCACCCGGAGGGCAGTGAATCTTTGGAATTCTGTACCCAAGAGGGCAGAAGAGGCTCACTTGTTAAGTAATTCATGACCAAGAGCTATAAATTTTAAGATACTAAGGAGCTTGAGGGATGTGGGATTATGGCAGAAAAGTGTCACTGAGAACAGGTTAGATACAGTGCTGAATGGCAGAGCAGGCTCAAGATTGTTTTCTTACTGTGGCCTCTCCTAAGTCTGTTATGAGTTTGAAATTTCTTGACTGTTCCTCCAGGTTGGTTTATTCACTTTTGTTATTTACCAGTTTGTTCTGTAATCAAGGTATTGCAAGTTTAAGGAGAGTGTACAAATGATAAATAAATGCTTGTCAAGGGAAGCTAAGATTAACTATTAATTATAGTCAATTTTGTCAATTTTGACAAACGGGGCTTTTCCAAAGAAATATCTTTCTGATGAAAGGTCATTGGCTTGAAATGTTCACTCTGTTTTACTTCACCAATGCTGCCTGATCTGCTGAATATTTCCAGCATTTTCTGCTTCAAAATAGAAATAAAAGCAGGATAGCGTCCTGTTGAATGGAGATGGTTGTTTTGATTTTGGTTGTAGTCCAGAAAAAAAAATAGAAGACAGGACATGAATGCTGCACGGGCTACTTTAAGTACTTCCAGTTTTTTGGGCCTTCCTTAGGGAGAACCTTCCTGGAGGTTTTACTGAAATTAGCTGGGTTTATTCTCATTTTGCCTCCCTGAAACTTATTGCTATTAACAGTTAAAGTGACTATTGCACAAGGTTGCATTATCTGGTTGGGAAAGTAATGTTGAAAAGCCTAATTTCTCCTTTGGTATTTTATCATCATTTTAAAGATTTCAATGTGACAATCATTTGAAATAAGCATCCCAGCTTCATATCCTGGAAGAGAAAGCAATGCATAGAACCAGCCAAAGAGGCTGTATGATTGCCTTGAATCGGATGCAATAAAGATTTAACAGGTTATGAAGAAACCGTCTGTGGCAGGACAACTGGGCAGCTGCTTGTAATAGGAGATTGCTGACTGGCTCTACTATGGAAGTCATCTTCATATTGTTGATTACTTAAGCATTTATTGCCAGGTTTTCTAGATTTTTCTGGTGGGATTTAGCTTATCAGCTGTGGCCTGGCAGGTTGACTGGACCACTTCAGTGGAGTTTACCTTTTAGTGTGAAGAAAGTAGCAATTATTTTTGCCTCACTTCATCTAGAATGCTTTCAAGCAGAGCTTCTTTGAGTCTCACTGTGTATGAGCAAGAATTTTCCATTTTCCATTTCCCTTGCACCTGGCAGTTGTAACTTCTTTTCCTTCCATTGTACTTGAGAATGCAGTATTTTTAAAGGTTTCCATAGCTCTTTTAGATTCCTCGTTGTGTTCACGGGTTGATCTCCTAGATAAGTCCGTACTTAGATTGCACAATCTTACAGAGAATCCATTGTGTGGTGGAGCACACATTCTATCGTTCCTGTTAGACAGCAGATCATCAGCTATTTCTGAAAATCAAAAAATTGCAGCTGGTGGAAATCTGAATTTATTAAAGGGAAAACCCTGGAAACACTCAGCAAGTCAGACAGCATCTGTAGTTGACCATATTGTTTTAGGTCAAGGAATAGTCCTTTTTAACATTCATTATTAACTGGCAGATAAACTCAGAGTTGGGTAGAAATGAGTACCACTTCATTCATAAAAGTGAGCCAGTGGTGGAATTAACCTGGAAGTCCAAGCAGTCCATGGCCTTGGCCTTGCCCCTCCCTATCCTGTAACCTCTTCCAACCCACCATCTGTGCAAAATCCTGTGTCCTTTCAGCGCCAGCATTTTGCTCACTTTCCATTCCCTTTGTCCTTGAGACAATCAAGTTAAAGGTCAGGAATTCCCTCTCTGAACCTCCTCACCAATCCATCTCTCACTTCTTCCTTCAGATGCTCCATAAAATGCAAATCCTTGGTTACATTTTGGTCATCTCTCTAAAGTCCTTTTCTTTGATTTGGTCTTGATTTCTGTACAAGTCAGCTCCTGTAAAGAGGCTTGAAATATTCTACTGCCTTAAATGCACCATTTAAATACATACTGAATTGAATGTACATATGAAAATATACAGTATAGCACTGAATGATGTATTGCTATTATATTTTGCTTTATTGGATAAATGAATCCTTCATCTAAAGACAGGAAACATAAATCATGGTTATCTGTATTGACAGCAACACTATGAAGTACCAATTGCAATGCAAGCTGTCTTTGATTTGATTGACACCTTTACAACAAGGATCAAAGAGATGGAAAAACAGAAGAAAGAAGGACTACAATGCAAGAAGGAAGACAAGCCAAGATCACTCGAAAATTTCTTGTCCAGGTAGATATAATCTTAAAGTGAATGTGTAATAACAATGAGAATGATTTATTTCAGTTTTACCTTGTCCATTTATCTCCTGATCTCCTGCATTGCTGACACTCTTTTAAACAGCAGTAGTTAATTGAATTTGAATTTGACACCTTAATAACTAAAATTTGCCTTTTATGGCAAGTAATGGGAGAAAGATTCCAAATATATAGTGAGTCTCTCTCTTACTAAACAAAATCCTTCAGCTACTATTTCCATCCATGGAAATATAACTATGTTTTATACCTTTTATACATTTTGTATAAAATTACAAAATAGCAACAGAAAATGCTGGAAATACTCTAGGTCAGATGACCTGAAATGTTCTCCCCCTCCTATTTGATCTGCTGAGTATTTCCAGCATTTTCTGTTGTTATTTCAGATTTCCAGCATCCAAAGTTTTTTCCTCTCATATAAAGTTATCTTCTGGAGTCATTATCCTTAACAAAAGATCTACAGGCTGATTTAATTGTATTTTCTCCTCACTGCACCATTCTTTCTGCCATTTTGTTGTCTGTGTGTTAGGCTCTCTATGGGAGACTAGATGAGTTCAACAAATATCTTGTAATATAACTGTGACAAGTTCCCAGATGTTTGCCTCTTAAATTCCCTGTGGCACTTAGCTGATTAGTTTTATAATGGTTATGTTCCAGATTAAATAAAGACAGCATTTTGTTCCAGACATTTTGATCAATATGGCTTTAACATTGAATCTTTATTGTCCCTTCCAATCATTTCCCTGAACCTCTCTTCAAGAACATTATGGTATAGTTGGATGTGCATTGCAGACCTAAGGTATGTCAATTAGATGGCCATTCTTCATGCATGAGCCGAGAAATGTAAGGACATACATAGGGAATGATGGGGGAAAGCACCCAGCCATGGTTACTGAATCTTCATGTGCCACCAAAATACCTGCAATTTTCAAGGGTGGACATTCTTTACACTCCTCCCATGGAGATTTTTTTATTTGAGGATCTGTTTGAAAGTTTGAGAACTCACCTCCTTGCTTATCAAGTATCTATCTTTGCCTTAAAAATATTCAAAGACTATGCTTCCACTGCCCTTTTGAGGAAGAGTCACAATCCTCTGAAAGAGAAAACAAAATTACCTCAACTCTGTCTTAAATGAGCCACCCCTAATTTTTAATTTTTAGAACAGTGACCTCCTGGTTCTAGATTCTTCCACAAGAGGAAACATCCTCTCTCCTACCGCCAGTCAAGACACCTAAAGATCTTGTATGTTTCAATCAACTTTCCTCTTATTTTTATTTAATTCCAGCAGATAGGCACCATAACTGGTTTATTAGAATAATTTAGAAAGCAATAAAGAAAGAAATTTATTTCATCTCAGCAGCATTCCTTAGCCCTGGAACATAGTATGACATTATTCGGTTTTGTGCACCATCCATCCAGTGGCCTGTGGGTGAAACATGTTCTAAATAAAAACTTACCCCCAGCAGCTTGAGAATTTTGTCTCATCTGTCGGGGATGGATATAGACTTAAGTTACAGGTGTGAAAGTTAGAGATCAAATCTACCTTACTGCCTAACTATTAAGAACAACCAATGATTAAGATACAAATTGCTCTGCCAAATATTAGCAGGTTTAAACTGAACTCAGATATACATGGTTAACACAAATTTTATTTGATCAAAATCTTCAGACACAAACTATCCCTTTAATCCTTACACAGGCATAGGGGAGTCTAAAATTAGGGGACACAGGTTGAAGGTGAGAGGGGAAATACTTAAAGGAGATCTGAAGGGCAAATTCTTTTTTACACGAGGGGTGATGGATGTATGGAACAAGCTGCCAGAGGAGGTGGTAGAAGCAGGTACAATCGCAGCATTTAAAAAATATTTGAACAGGTGCATGGACAGGAAAGAAATAGCGGGATATGGGCCAAATATAGGAAGATGGGACTAGCAAAGACAGGCATCTTGATCGACATGGAGAATGTCGGCCAAAGTACAGTATGTAAACATGCCCGACCCCATGAATCAGATCAGTCGTTAAAAAAAAATAAGATCGACTTAGAT
>JARFYF010000074.1:86862317-86874814 GCA_030265395.1 Rhina ancylostomus
TGATAACAGTTATTATTTGGGCAGTGAGGACATGAAACATATTGTCACTGAATTTCAGGATAAAAGCCACAGACAGTCAAAAGGCAGCAGTGGTAAAGATTAAAGCCACAGAAAACATATTGTGCCCATAGAAAAATCCACAATTTTGGATGTGGGTGCGAGATTCAGATTGAAGTAGTAATATCAGTCCATTGAATATAACTCCAAAAAAGTACAGTTTACTATTCTGAATGAAAATACTTTCAGTCAGTTGATCTCCTTCTTTCAGCATTTTTTCATTATAAATATTAGCCATGGAAGAAACAAAACACTGTATAATTATAAAAAGGTGGCCAAAACCAAGGTTAATTTTTTTTAATGAACTAGTGTCCCATTTTGGAGCGGCTGTTGTGGGATTGATCCGTAGCTGGTGCTGTGCATTTTCATCCTGAGATGCTACAAACAACAAGCAGCTATTTGATGCATTGAGGTGCATATAATGATTAGATATGTGCCTGGGTACAGTATCTTGGGCTTCTCCAGTCCCTGATAAAAGAGCCACAATGGATAGGAATAAAATCACAAGTGATGCCCATTGCACTGAGGACAGGCGCCGCCTATTGGAAAGAAGAAACACAGCATTATTGTATGCTTGCAATTTGCATGTGTGGATGAAAAAGCATTATTAAGTATATCTAACCACATCTTGAGTAACAGAATACAGTTAACTCAAAAAAAAACAATTTTATAATGTTTGTAAATATCTAAGCTACTGATTGAACATATCATTTAAAACCATGCTCTGTATGATTCTCATTTAATAAATTGATATTTTTCTAACAAGTCGAGACATATTTCACAGAACTAGGAACAGTCTTACAGTGCTATATGTTCTTATGAACAGCTTCCTTTGAGAGCAGAACAAACAAGCATGACTTAGATCCTGAGCACCAAAACCTTAAAAATCCAGTTTTCACATGAATGTTGTGACATGCAAGGACTGTATAAGCAAGCCAACTGGACACTTCCATGAATGCATTTTATGCATTGTATTATCAATGAATCTCAAAAAAAGTTATTAGTCTTTCATTCACTAAGTTTCATGACAACCAGATCAAAGGCATTACAATTTAACTACACATCTCAGTTGATAACCTTGTGAATCAAGACCTATTAATGTGAAGAAATAAGTGTCTCATACTTTTCTTTTAATAATGGATTTATAGCAGCTCTAGTGAAAGCCCAAGCAAATGCACTTGAATCATACCATGTAGATTTGTGCACTGAATGCAGATTTGGTCACAATGTTTGCAGTATAAAGAGAATATCAAATGAGTTGGTTTGTTCATCCTTCATTCTAATTATCAAATTACTGCAGGAATTATTTAATTAACTTACTTGAGAACAAGTCTGAACAGAAGAGCTGTTGTGATAATAACAAAATTTGAAAACAAAACTGCCATTGCCTATACAAGGAATACCAGAAAGAAAACTTGTTAGCCATGTGAGCAAGAGCCTTAACATGTTAAGCATTTATTGTATTTTAATATGATCTGCTACTACTAATGTAAGGCATATGTGGTAGCCAATTCTAAGTCCCATATGTACAGTTTAGGAAATATAAAATTCCAATCAAAATAGCCAAAGTATACACTCTTAAAAGTAATAAATGTTATAACTGTGCAATAACTATAGAAAATACACTGATAAAAAAATTATCATCTCAAGGATAATTAGAGATAACTGCATTATAAGAATTTAAAGTCAGTTTCTTATTTTGGTGGAAGTGGGGAAGTAATGAGTCAGAAATCAACTCTTATTATTTGTTTGTTGTTCTTATTCCTTATATAAGCAGCAATAAATGTTATTTTGATTTGGTGGGCTTGGTTTTGATTTTATTCCTATTTACTGCTTAATTGGATAGGATGACTCTTTAATACCTTTAGTACATGTATCAACATTTCCAATTGCCACTTTTCTTTTATCTCTTATACAGATTGGACATTAGATTTTGCCATGAAATTATTGTGTGGCCTCTACCATTCCTGCTGTGCAACTTAAGAAATGCTCCTATATAATTTAAGGTAGAACTAATTCTGAATTTTTTTCCTTTAGCTTGATTAGATACTCAAATCTTAGCTTAATCAGAAAATTTCAGCTAAACCTAGATTTTACAGCATGCTAAAGCACATTAATCCTGCACACAAGTCAGTGAACCCTATTCCATCCCGGTGTATGCTTGCATTTGCCACATCTGTATATTTTTATAAAGCAGAAGAAAGTCATGGTCACTAATAATGGAGGGATGGAAAGAGAATGCACAAGAGAACTAAAGAGGTTGGGGTGGTGGTTTAAACAGAAAGTCAGGAAAAGGCAAAGCCACAAAGGATGAATATTTTAAATAGGAGGTTGACGTGGACATGGTGGGCTGAAGGGCCTGTTTTCATGCTGTATGACTCTATGACACTCAATGAAATGCTGAAGATAAACCCGACAGAGGTTTATAAAATCATGAGGGGCATGGGTAAGGTAGATAGTCAGAGTCTTTTTCCAGGGTAGAAATGCAAAATACCAGAGTACATAGCGTTAAGGTGAGAGGGAGAAAGTTTAAAGGAGATTTGCGGGCTAAGTTTTTTTCACACAAAAAGTGGTAGATGCCTGGAATGTGCTGTCAGGGGCGGTGGTGGAAGCAGACAAGGTAGTGATGTTTAAGAGGCATTTAGACAGGCATATGAACATGCAGGGAATGGAGGGATACAGATCACGTGCAGGCAGATTGTGGCATTTCTAATTCGGCATTGTGGTCAGCATAGACATTGTGGGCCGAAGGAACTGTTGCTGTGCTATATTGTTTCATGTTCTATGCTGAGGACTAGGATCCAATACAAATCAGTGGGATTTGCTAGTATGGGCAGCAGATAACAGTGAGAGCCAAATTTTGTTCAAACTATCTGTTTGACGCAATGTAGGATGTTGGGCAAAAATTGATTTTGATCACCCAATTTCAACATAAATCACTTTCAGATTATAAATGACAAGATTATATGCATGACAGAGTCCTCTTTGCAGTTTCCCTAACATATCCCAAAAATAGTTTCCATTTCTGATACCAGCCAAATCTGGACACATTTTTGGCTTCTGACTACTCGTATATGTATTTCACATTGAATCTTCAACAGGTAGAGGTGGTTAACACTCAGAGCAAGTTTAAACATTGACGTGTTTGATCCAAGTTTAATATCTAACCTAAAGCACCTTTTGTGACTGAAGATGATCCAAATCACTTCAAAATAGTTTGTGCTAATGTTGGCAAATTTTCATATTTGCATATGACTATGGCTCACAAAATAGATAAAATAATGAAATACTGTTTTATTGATAATGGAAGAGGAATGTGTTGACCAAACATGGGGAAAACATTCCTACTCCCCTTCAAGAATAGCTTGGGTCTCCAATAATTTAACACAGATTCTAATAAGCTACACCTCCTGTGGGCCCAAAACATTTTTTTTGACAACTTACTGGCTGAAGGTAGACCAACACATAAAAGACAATTAAGTTATCCACAAAGTAGAGAAGTGCTGGAACAGACCATTTCATAAATTGAAAAACATTGTGCCAAGAGGAACATTTCAAATCCTTGCATGTCCACCCCTCTGAAAAGAAAGCGTATCAGTAATTACTTTTTCTTGAATTCTAAAACATTTCTTCAGTATTAATCAAATAATGTGGCAAACATAATGCAATAACAGAATTAAAGTTTAATCTCTATTTAGATCAGACTTAAATATCAAAGATATTTTTGAGAGTAAATATATGGTATACATTCAAGACAGCTTCCTTGAATAATACTAAGTGATCATGGTGTGCTTGTAAAAGAAACATGGGAAATTTGATGCAGGTGCAGCAATTAATGAGGAAGACAAAGCAGATGTCTCCTCTATTGCGAGACAGATGGAGTACAGAAATAGGGAAGTTTAGGGTCACAGCTTTAAAGGGACTAAGTCTGCAGTTTAAGGATACACTTGCATTGGAGGCAGTGCCGAGAATGCTTACTAGATTGATTTCCCAGGTAGGAAGGGTTGTCTTAGATTGGGCCTGTACTCTCTAGAGTATAGAAGAATGAGATCTTCTTAAAAAAAATACTCTGAGATAGGTTGTCACAATTGATGTCAACAGGATTTTAGTGGGAAAATTTAGAATTAGGGTATTATAATTTAGAACCAGAAATAGCTTTTAGGATTTAATATTGAATTAAACAACTTCACATAACTCAGTTTTCCTGTATACACCAGAACTAGTCAGTAGCGAGTGGACCACTCAGCTTCTTAAGCCTGCCCTATTATTCAATATGACTCCGGTTGATCTGCCCAAGGCCTCATCTCCTCTGTGCCAGTTCAGTTCAGTTCAGTTCAGTTCAGTTCAGTTCCCTGATCTTTCAAAAAATTTATCTACTTCCTCCTTAAATATTCCCAATGATCCAGCTTCCTCAACTCTCTGGAGTACGGAATTCCAAGGATTCACCAACCTCTGTGAGAACTTCCTACAAATCTGTTTTAAATGTCTACCCCCTAATCTTGTAACTATGTCCATTCTCCCAGTAGTGGAAACATCTTGACATCTACCCTGTTGTATCCCTATGAATCTTGTATGTTTTAATAAGATCACTTCTCACTCTTCTAAGCTCCAAGGAATATAGATATAACTTCTTTAGCCATTCATGACAAACCTCTCAGTCCAGGAATTAGCCTAGTGAATCTCTTTTGGACTTCAATTCTAATATATCCTTTCTTAAATAAGGGGGCTGTGCACAGTGCTCCAGGTGTGGTCTCACCAGTACCCTGTACAATTGTAGCAATACTTTGATATTTCTAAACTCCAACTTTCTCGCAATAAAGGCCAATATACTATTTGGCTTCCTAACCACATGCTACACCTGGCTGCCAACATTCTGTGATTTGTACATATTCTTCTCTACTTTGCTCATTTGCAATCTTTTCGCTACTTGGATAATTCTGCCTTTAGATTCCTCTTACCAAAGTGCAAGACCTCACACTTTCCCACATTAAACTCCAGCTGACAAGTTTTGACCCACTCACTCAGCATTTCTATATCTTATTGCAGGACACTTAGCAGTGTGAAGGAACAGAGGGATCTTGGGGTCCATGTCCATAGATCCCTCAAGGTTGTCGCACAGATCGATAGGGTTGTTAAGGTGGCGTATAGTGTGTTGGCCTTCATTAGTTGGAGTATTGAGTTCAAGAGCCATGAGGTAATGTTGCAGCTCTATAAAACTCAGGTTAGACCACACTTGGAGTACTGTGTTCAGTTCTGGTCACCTCATTATAGGAAGGATGTAGAAGCTTTAGAGAGGGTACCAGGATGCTGCCTGGATTTGAGAGCAGGTCTTATGAGGAAAGGTTGAGTGACCTAGGGCTTTGCTCTTTGGAGAGGAGGAGGATGAGAGGTGTACAAGATGATAAGAGGCACAGATTGAGTGGATGGTCAGAGACTTTTTCCCAGGGTGACAATGGCTAACATGAGGGGGCATAATTTTAAGGTGATTAGAGGAAAATATAAGTGGGATGTCAGGGGTAAGTTTTTTTTACACAGAGAGTAATGAGTGCATGGAATGCACTGCCGGCAGGGGTTGTGGGGGCAGATAAATTAGGGGCATTTAAGAGACTCTTAGATAATAGGGGGCGATGTGGGAGGGAAGGGTTAGATAGGTCTTAGAGCAGGATAAAATGTCGGCACAATATTGTGGGCCGTAGAGCCTGTACTGTGCTGTAATGTTCTATGTTCTAAGTATCCACATCGCAACACACCATCCCATCCATTTTCTTGTTATCAGTAAACTTGGATACCTTATACTCTGCTCCCTCCTCCAGGTCATTCATATAAATTTTAAATAATCAAGGCTCAAGAACCGATCCTTGGGACACTCCACTTGCTACATCTTACTAACATGAAAACCCATTTATTCTGACTCTCTGTCTTCTATGTGATGACAATCTTCAATCCATGCTAACACACCATTCCCAATATGATGATCTCAACCTTGTGCACTGGTGTTTTATGCGGCACCTTGTCAAATGTCTTCTGAAAATCCAAATGCACTACTTCCACAGATTCCTATCAACTCTACTTGTTACATCCTCAAAGAAATCTACCACATTTGTCAAGTATAATTTACCATTTATAAAACCATGTTAATTTGTTTTGAAGGGGAAGGGGTGGAGCAAGAGCTTGCCCCACCAGTTCCTTCACCTCTTTATACTGGCTACCTCCCCTCTATCTTTCAGTCCAGAAGGGACCCAAAACGTTGACCATCCACTTCCCACCACAGATGCTTCCTGACCTTTTGAGTTCCTCCAGCATTTTGTTTGTTGCTCCAGATTCCGGCATCTGTAGTCTCTTGTGTCTACAGATGTTAAGCTAACAGAGCTATAGTCACCTACTTTTTGTCTTCCTTCCTTCTGGAACACTGGAGTCACATTTGCAGTTTTACAACCGCTGGTAACTTTCAGGAACTCAGTGAGCTTTCCAAAACTTCAACCAATGGCTCCACTATTTCTGCAGCTACTTCCTTTAAAACACTCAGGTGCAGGCCATTAGGACCTGGCTGGCAACTTGTCTGCCTTTAGTCCCTTTAGTTTTTTCAATACTTTGCCCTTCTTGATTGTTAAAAGTACTTTTGTACTGCTTAAACCCAGCCCATCAGATATCTTTGCTGTCTTCTCCATCACGACAAATGATGGAAAGTATTGAGCTAACATATCTGATATTTCCTTGTTTCACATGATTTAGTCAACTAAATGCCCTGCACAAATCCTCTAAACAGCTGTGCAATAACCACACAGAAATACCGGAATAATGATTGTTATTTAAACTCACCTTGTATTAGAACTCTTAGTGCTAGAATGCAACAAAATATCAGTTTTACAGTCTCTGCACATATATTCACTGTGGCTGGTAAGTAGTTGTACTTATTCTCTGAGGAATATAAAAAGAATTTGTGTTAGTTATCAATAACTGCAATCAATAAGAGCTCTCAACTGTTTTCAAGAGCTTAACAAGAAACTGCTCTGAGCAACAAAATAGTGTTGATCAACAATAACTGTTCAGTGATAAATCAGTATTATGTTTAATTGGTAGATTTCCAATTCAAAACTCTCTATTTAGTTATCCCCTGCCGAAGAGTTCATACAAGTACATCATTTTACAATAAACCCCTAGTGCCACAATGTTCATAAACCTGCATTGTAAACTGCCTACATCCATTCTTGCACATCTTTCTCAAGTTGCATCCTGTTCATCTGTGCAATGCAAATTCTGTTAAAATTTTTGGCACACAGATTTTAGGTCTCACAAGGTCTAGCTTGATCTGGCTGTGAACAAATAGAAACATAAATTGTCTGAGTCACTCATCTATGGATAATATTAAACCTGCAATCGCGCCCCCCCCCAAAAAAATGGCATGTTTGGATTAGACTGTAAGTTAAAATGTGTGTGTGGAGACAACCAACACACTCTGAAGACACAGGTTGGTTATTACCAAGCAATTGGTTTGCCTTCAAATTAGCAATTGCACCTAAAATCTTAGACAAGGTAACATGTTAAGTGTAGTTGCACAGGAATTATGTTTAAACTTAAATTTAATAAACAAGCCTTGTCGTACTACTACACATACGGCTTTACCATATGCCATAGTAGTTTCATTCAGCTTTATTGTTTATATCTGACCAAGAACATTTTTCACTATCTAGAAATTTTCAGTAAAGGTTCCTAACAGATGTCTGCAGCTATTAATGTCTCAAGACTTTGGTTTCACAAGTTCAAACATCAAGAGATGTACGACTCTAATAATTTCAATAAATAAGATAAAATTACATTTAATTTAATTCATTAAAGCATTGAAATAAAGCATAAATATTATGTTAAATATTTCTGATAATCTCAAGCTGCTGTGGCAAGAAAACTACTCATGAAACAAATTACTGAAACGATGGCAGGATTCATCTTTGAAATCCAAAATTTCTGATCAGTTTTAATGACACAGCCTACAATATTTAACCCTTGATGCATGACACATTCTCGCAGCTCACAGCAGCCATCTATGCAGGTTTCTTTAGAATAAGTTCACTTGCAAGTATGGTTGATGCTTCCTCAATAGAAATTTACATTGATAATCAACAATTATAGAAGCTCCCTATCATTAATACATTCAAAAGTACATTACATTTACTCAATTTTTTTAAATTCTATTTGTGATATGCTCATTCTATCAGAGAAATAGATAGGTTTATGTCTAAATAACATAGCAATATACCTCTGCCATCTACAACAGATTTTTGTCTGTAAGACATTTCCAATCATAAGAATCTACATCTTCCTTCAATATAAACAAACACTAAAAACAAAAAAAACTAAGATCAGATTCTGCTAATATTTAGCATGGACTCTTTCAGAGCTGACAGCTAACTGCAGTGCATGGATCAGTTCTCTCCTGCATATTATCATGCAGAAATCAGCAATGAGCTTGCAGTCATATAGTGGCACAACTGACTTCCATCTCCATCACTGACTCAGCAATGAGTTCCGGAAAGGACTGTGAACACACTAGGTCAAGGGGTTAGATGCATTTCCCACCGAGCCCTGCAGGCTTATGCCAGGGATGAATGATGTATTTAGCACAATCCTATACATTTGAATAGGGTTGTCAACCTTACTATAAGAGGTTAGTAGAGGTAAGATTTATCAAATTTCTGACATACATTATGTTAATTTATTTAAATTGAACCATTATTAACTTCTGATTGGTGCACTGTCAAAAGATCATCAGAAATGAGGAGCAGGAGCAGGATCCAGCACCTGAGGCCTAATCGTTGCTTGCTGGCCATTTCAGCTCACAAGATGGCCTTAGCAGTATGGCCCCAAGCTCAACTGAACCTGCAAAATAAGTGTGGTGCATAAAAAGTGCAGATGGCAATTCAAATCATACATGATCTGGCCCTTTTTATTTCCTGCCTTATTTGTCGGGACAATATTATATTTGAACACTGGATGGCAGCATGTAGATTCCTTGAGACTTGTGAAACAATGCAACAGCTGGGTGTAACTGAGTGAAGGTTACAGGGCAGGAATAATTCTGGATCATGTCTAAACTTAATTGTCCATAAAAATCAGTAATGGACAAATCTCAGAGCCACAATCAAACAAGATAACAGCAATACTTTTAGATATTTTCAGATGATGCTTAATAAAATATCAAATTACTTATTTCTATTATATTGTTCTTAAGTTTGCTGTTTTCAATCAATTTGGGAAAACATAAGTTATTCAAGAACAATGAACACAAATTTCTTAATCTTGGACTTCTTTTGAACAATTAGAAAGACAATGTAATGCAATTAAATGTGTTTGATACAGATTTTCAAATTGAACATGATAAAATACAGCATTATGGATTTATGGCATATATAATATGACACTTCTGGTTGAGGAGAAGTCACCACATTAACAGAGCATGCATTGAAACATAGTAAAAAAAGGAATTCAAAATCATAAAGGCACAGAAGAATATTCAGCTCATCTTTGCAAGAGCAACTTAGGGCTACAAGATTCCTGTAGCCTTGTAATTTCTTCTCTCAAGTATCAAATGATAAATGGTGTTTTTTTAGTAGCTTTAATATGCTTTCTGTATAGGCTACTTAAAACTGCCTACAGTAATGCATGAAGTTGTCTTATGTAAATATACCAGTATGTACATTGAAAATTATACTATTCCTATTTTGATATATTCTATCTTAACACAATCCCTTAGGACATCTAATAGTTCAAAGCCGTGTTAATGGTCACTAGCCCCCCTTTCCCCCTCTCTAATGAAAATGTTTTTAAAAATCAACATAACTGCACCCCCAAAAAATGTTATATCTCCATAAGTTACATCAAAATAATTAGTTTTCTATTTTTTTAATTCTACATTCTTTGTGGTTGCCAAGATGCGAATTATTGCTCATCAATTAAGTTTCAGCGCCGAACTTTAGAATGTACTTTGTTTGACACATTGCTTCCAGTTCCTCACTCTTAATATCATGTCTAAAATGTCACTTTGGTGATACAAATAATAAAAATACTTTATACTAAATACTTAATTGTTTAATTGCTTAATGCTTTTAAAACTGAAGCAAAATATTCTACATGAAAAGGCAGTTTTGGTAGAATCCAAAGTATCTTCTGGGGCAGTTCAAAATAATGCCATTTAAAGTTTATTTAAAGTAGAATAGGTAGAATATAATTTGCAGAATTCATAGTAGACTGATTTTGATAGGAAATATGCACTTATTTTTGGGTTGGGGGGTCAGGTGTCAGTGAAGAGATTAATTATAAACCTCAATGAAGGGTGGAATGGAGGTAGGAGGTTAAAAATTATCAAAAGAAAAAATGTGATTTAAACCCACTGCAAGTACACTGACTTCCAGTTTAACTGCAGCAGGAATCTAAGGGCATTAAATGACCAAATGTAAAGAAGTGGGACTGTAATTATAAATGGTCAAAAGGTTCCTAATTTTTGAAAGCTATTTTAATTTAATGCTGGTAGACCAGTCACTGTAAACCAAGCATTTAAAAGCAAGGAACAGTTTTTTTTCAGCAATGCTTGTAGGCTAGGAATGCTTTCCCTTCCCTCCACCTTCCCTACCCAATTCCAAATCAAATCTTTAGTGGCAAGCAACCAAATACCCCTTCAAGGTAATTTCTCCCTTCAAATTGTTGATCCAATCCCCCAATCCCCTCCCCTCGTCAACCCTTCTGCCTCAAGATATATACTGAACTCCTCTTCCACTCTGCACTACAACTCATTATTCTTTCCTACCTTGCCAGCAAACTCTTATCTCACTGTACCCAGGGCTTTTCTTTCTTCCTTCCCACATCTAATTGAATCCCAAACTTTGCTGAGTGCCGAGATTTGTCAACAATGGCCTTCAGCTGTGTCTTTCTACAGCAGGTTTTCCCATTGATTTGACCAATGGGTGGAAAAGAGTTTTAAAAATGTATATAGACCCTCTGTTTCTCATAGTTTTACATCATCCCCCCACCTTGGAAATATGCATCCCCACTCCCTCCATTTGAAATGAAAATCAAATGAACTGGTAACCAGACTACAAATAAAATTAATAAGGCTAGACCTGAAAATAGGCTTTTGTGATTAGAAAAATAGACAAAAATTTTGGCACCATCATTGGCAGAAAACTTCATTAGGAGAATCCGACCGCAGCCAAGGATGACATACAATGCACCCAGCATCAGTGTACATCCCAATGAGCGGGAGCACGAGAAAGCACAAGATCTGGATACCATTTCCAATTCCAGCCTTTGGTCAGCTGTAAATGACAAAATACAAAAAGAACTTATTAACTAAAGCAGTTGCCAATGAAAAACACAATTGTGCAATTCAACCTTAATGAAGTTTCAGAATATCACAACATGTGAATTATTTGATACAGAGCAACTTGTTAAGTTACTAAACCACATGAGTTATCTGATACACGGGAACTTTAAGTTACTAAACTATACAAACCAAATAAGGCTTCATCCTCGTTCTCCAGCTTATACTGAACAACATGTCAGCCTGACTGAACACAGGAATCTTACAATGTAGTGTTTTCCTTGCTGAAGAAATGGGAATTTTAAAAAGTCAGAGTTCTGATTCAGCCCATAATACCACTGGCACCATAATACATATAATTTGCAATTATATAATGTTACAGCATCCATTATTTTCTGAAGTTGTTTAATTAGCACTACAGTATAGATACCATATAAATGCAATGTTATCAAGTCTGCAGAATTCCATCATGTTTTAAAGGACCATCACTAAGGAAGGCCACTAATTTAAACTAGATAAGTTGATACAAAACAGGTGTTATTAACATCATGTAGCAAATTAATATACTCATTGGCATGCATCATCAGAAATAAACTACTTCAAATGATAACATAAAATAATTACATTTCTTTAATCAATGCTGATGTTGCTTGGCATACTGTGCAACAAGACAATCCTGCTGCACACGGCACAATAAACAGTTTACTAATCTGCCAAAAAAGTAAAGTTCTTTCTGCAGGAAAATTGACTTTCTTGATCTGGGTTTTTTATTGGAATGTCCTTGTCTGTATCAACCACCAAGTTAGAGAAAGAGGTTGTAAAATGGGTCTTCACTGAAAGCAAATCAGCAAATAGCTTTATATCATCCGTATATGTTAATCCATTGTAGTCACACATAAACAAGAGTATACTATAATTTTCAAAAACAAATTTATTTGTCAAATTAGAATCACAGGATGGTTAAAACATGGATGGAGGCCATTTGGCAGATTGAGTCGGTCTCAACTCAATATAAGAGCAATCCAGCTACCTGAATCTCCAGTCCTCACCCATCACTCTGCAATTTATTTCCTTTTGTGTATGTATCCAGCTTCATTTTGAATGCTGCAGGTAAATCTGCCTCCACCAC
>JARFYF010000074.1:86884367-86899367 GCA_030265395.1 Rhina ancylostomus
CCCAGTATGAAATTGATTACCACTCCAGTAACAGCACAAGAGTTCTTGTCTTTATTTTAGGCTACAGTTAAAAGAATGGTATTGTACAGTGCAGAATGAGGCTATTTAGCCGCTCGTGCCTGTGCTGACTCTGCGAAAGAGAAACCGATTGGATACTCTTCCCTGTCTTTTTGCCTTAGCCTTGCAACATTTTCCTTGTTTTTATAACCAATGGTTTTGTAAAAATTCTTAATCCTTTGGGAATTTCCTTTTACCTGAAGTTGTAAAATTTTGTTCTAATAGATTTTATGTTTTAATGTATAAAGAGCAGGAGCCTAAACGTGGATTTTTAAAATGTCCTCAGTCACTAGTTTATGAACTGATACAAAATGTACATTCTGCCAACATCAGAGTTTGTGTCATAAACATGTGGTCTCTAAAATGACTTGATTTTAATCTGTTAATGTAATTTTAAATGAAAGCATTTAAACTAATAAAGTTATTTGAAAATTCTTGCAGGGTATGCTAGTCTGGGGAGGGGGAACGTTTATTTTTAATCTACAATCACAAACATTTAAAATATTCCTGTTTCCTTTGGGGAAAGGAGGGGCATGAGAAAAAGTACAGATCCTATCTGGAGAATTAATGCAATCTTCAAAGAAATAAAGATTTGAAATTAGATAGTTTCTTTCAAGGACCTAAACCATCCAAAACACTTTACAACTAATGAAGTACTCCTGAAGTATAGTCATTGTAATGTAAAAAAACACAGGAAGCAAGTTGTACAATGCTAAATACATGTATACACTCTCAATCTTTTATTTCTGGGAAATGGGCATTACTGATGTGGTTGGTATTTATTACCCTTCCATAAATGCCTTCAAGAAGATGGTGATTAGATACCAGCTGGAACTGCAATCTTTCTGGTGTAGGTACTCCCATAGTGTTACGTGATAGGCAGGTGATGGTTTTCCTGTGCATCTGCTGCCCTTTATGAAATCATTGAATTTTGTAGTACAGAAGGCCATCTGGCTTTTTGTGTCTGTGCCAACTTGCTACCAGAGGAATTCATTAGTTCCAGCCCCTTGGAACACTGCAATATTTTCCCCCACCATATATTTATGCTTCAAGGTCACAGTGGAACTTGCAGGTAATGCATTTTGGATTCCAGTCTTGTGTTGTATAGGTTCTTTTTTCTCTCTTTTATGTGTTGCATCTAGTCCCTAAACTTTCCATCAGTGGGAACAGCCCCCACAGTCTACTCTGCCCAGATCCCTGATAGAGACGTACAGTACAGAAACAGCCCCTTCAGCCCAAGTGGTTCATGCTGGTCAAGATGCCTATTGAAGTTGGTCCCATTTGCCTGTATTTGGCCTATATTCCTTTAAACTTTTCCTATCCATGTACCTGTCCAAGTGTCTTTCAAATGTTGTTAATGTATCTGCCTCAACCACTTCCTCTGGCAGCTCATTCTATATATGGACCACCCTCTGGGTGAAAAAGTTGCCTCTCAGGTTTCTTTTAAATCTCTCCCCTCGCACCTTAAACCTATGCCCTCTAGTTCTTGATTCTCCCCAACCCTTAGAAAAAGACTGTGCATCCACCCTATCTGTGCCTATCATGATTTTCCACACCTCTATAAGATCACTGTCCTACGCTCTGATGAATAAAGTCCTAGCCTGCTCAATCTCTCTCTCTAAGTCAGTCCCATGAGTCTTGGCAACATCCTCAAATCTTTTCTGTACTCTATCCAGGTTAATGGCATCTTTCCTTTAGCAGAGTGACCAAAACTGAACACAGTATTCCAAATGTAGCCTCACTAATATCTTGTACAACTGCAACATAACATCCCACTTCTATATTCTGTGCCCTGACCGATGAAGGCCAGCATGCCAAATGCCTTTTTCTCCACCCTATCTACCTGTGACACCTCTTTCAGGGAACCATATACTTGTAGAACAGAGGGACCCAGGAGTACAACACTCTCCAGGGCCCTACCATTCACTGTGAAAGCCCTACCCTCATTTGTCTTCCCAAAATGTAATGCCTCACTTATCTGAATTAAGCTCCTTTGCCATTCCTCAGCTGACTTACCCAGCTGATCAAGATCCCGCTGTAATTCTTGATAACCATCGTTTTGTGTACTTCTGTAAAATCACCCCGAAGCCTTTTCTTTTTCACTCAAATAGTCTGTATTTCCAATGTATCCGTGTAACTTTTGTCTCGTCCCAGGAACTATTCTCATTAATCTCATCTGACCCTCTCCAATGCCTCTACATCCTGCCTATAATGAGGCAACCAGAATTGAACACAATACTGCAGCTGATCCTGGGCCAATATTTTGTAATGGTTCAGCATGTCTTCCCTGGTTTTATACTCTAAGCCACTAGTTATAAATCCAAGAATTGTGTGGTAGAGATCATGCGTTTGGGAGGTGCTGCCAAAGTTTCCTTAGTGACCAACTACAGTGGCCATTGTGCACCATTGGTAGAGGAGCTGAATGTTTAAAGTGGTGGATGGAATGCAGTCATACAGGATGATGTTGATCTTGAAGAGTTGCTGGAGCTGTACTCATCCAGACAAGTGTAGAGTATTTCATTATTGCTCCTTACATGCCTCAGATGGTGGAAAGGCCTTGATGTCAGGAAGCGAGTCAGTCACCATCTGACCTGCACTTGTTGCCACAAGATTTGTGGTTGGTCCAGTTGAGTTTCTAATCGATGTTGCCCCCAAGCTCCCCAAGATATTGATGGTGGGTGACTTGGTGGTACTAATGGTGCTGCTGAATATCAAGGGTAGGGGTTAGACTCTCTGAAGATGGTCATTACCTTGTAGTTACTGTGGTGCAAATGTTGATAGTAATTTATTAGCCCATGGCTGTCTTGCTTCATGAACATCTTTACTTCTGGCCTCGTGATGGAAGGAAGTTCATCGATGAAGCAGTGGAAGATGGTTGAGCCTGAAGAACTCCTGCATTGTTGCCCTACATCTGAGATTAACCTCCAACAACAACTGTCTTTTTTTTCTTTGAGGCATGCCTCCAACCATTGGAGTTGTTTTCCATTTGATGCCCATTGACTTCAATTTTACCAGGCTACCATGATGCAAAACACTTGGTCAAATGCTGTCTTGAAGTCAAGGGCAGTTACTTTTGCTCTTCATCTCAGGAATTTGGATCTCTGCTCCATGTTTGGACCAAGGATGTTATGAGGTCTGGAACTGATTACGCTGGGCAAACTCAAACAATGTATTAATGAATAGATTATTGGCGAGTAATTGCTGCAATTGATAGCATTGGCAAAGACAGCTTTCATCATTTTGAGATGATTGAGTATGGACGAGGCAGTAATTAGCTAGATTGGATTTGTCCTTTTTGCGATCAGAATATAGCTGGGCAATGGTCAGATGCCAGTGTTGTAACTATACAGCAACAGTGTGGCTAGAGGCACAGCTACTTCTGGAGCTTGAGTCTTCAACACTCTGGCTGGGGTGTTGTTTGGTCTTGTAGCCTCTGCTGTATCTGACAGCCTAAGCCATTTCCTGAAATTGTGGAGTGAATGAATTGAATTGGCTGGAGACTATCTTCTGTGATGGTTGGGATCTCAGGATAAAGCCAAAATTGATTATCTATTTAGTACTTCTAGCGGAAGGTGGCTGCAAATACTTAAGCTTTTTCTTTCGCACCTGTGTGTTGGCCTTGCTGTCAATGAAGAAGGTGATGTTCTTGGAGCCCCCTCCTCTCTCATTAGCTGTTTAATTGTCCAGTACCATCCACAACCAGATGTGGTAGATGGCAGAACCTTAATCTGATCTGTTGGATGTGAGCTTGCTTGGCTCACTCCCATATTTGACTCTCCTACTCATCCATTTAAAGCTCCTGCAAGGTGTCAGAGCTTCTAAATGAAGCACTGAGAGTGCTGGGTAGGACCAGGATCAGTGCTGTGTGTTTTAGATGAATGATATTGTTGTCATGGAGCTGCATTTCTTTCTATTGGTACAAATTGTTGCCAGTCACAGGCTCCATCAAAGCTGTGCAGTTCTTTTGGTTTTTTCATTTTGAAAAATGCATTACTAGTCTTGACCTCTTAATGGCAGATATCCCTATTTCCAGATATTCCTTCATGGGCTTGGTGTTTTTAATGGCTTGATTCTTCCTGCTCCCACCACTTTTCACCACACTTTTCATGAATGCCACAGGATTAGTGATATGATTCCTCACTGACAACAGCAGGGAATAAGTTTGAAGTAAAGTGAAAATTAGCACAGGCCAAGTAATAAAATACAAAAGAACAATGCAATTTTGTTTTCCTGTGGAAAGCATACAGAAACACATAACCAGAAGGTGACATTTTGTTTTGTTTTAGTATGGAATAATCTGAGTTTCAAGAAATAATCCTTTTTTTCTTATTTCATTGATAAAACAATGCACATCTATTTATCTGTTTTGTAGCTGAAGATATCATGCACATTTTAAATTCATTGCCTATTCTAAGATTTGATGTGATGGGCTTTTCAATATTGAACACTTTTTTTGACGTGCAAGGCCACTGGGATTGGACAGTCTGGACATCATGTTGATCAATTTGAGACAACCTAATCACCTATTCATTTGTTACTCTAGCTCATTCTTACCATGCAAAGAGAAAAGATAAACTTGGTTTGGATTGTATTGTATCTATGTTCTCTGCTTTTATAGTCTCAGATGTGGATATCAGTCTTTGACAGTTCATGCTCACTAGTGTCTTTGTGCAGTTATGCTCTAGGTGACTTTCTAAGGGTAATTTGCTACTTTTTCTGCATGCTTAATTAATCTGGTTCCTCAGTACTGAACAGGTTACCTTATGCAGACTAGTTAAGCTCTTTCCACTGCAGTGCCACCAGTACTAATCCAGCAGTGGCACTTGCCCAGCCCCAGTCTGTTCCCTAGTAAGTACAGAAGCAGTACATGGCAAAAATGCCAGAATAGAAGAGGCAGTCATAGAATCATGCAGCATGGAGACAGGCAATTTGGCCCAACTTTTCCATACCAACCAATGAGTGCCCATCTATATTAATTCCATCTCCCAGTACCTGGTCCATAGTTTTCTAAACCTAAGCAATTTAAGTGTTCATCTACACACCTAAATATTGTCAGTCACCTAACTTCAACCACTGTCTTGGGCAGTGCATTCCAGATACTTGCTACTCTCTGGGTGAAGAAAGTCCTCCACATACCCCTTCTAGCTCTTTGTCCTTTCCCTAAATCTACGTTCTCTAGTTGTATTCACCCCTGATAGGGGAAAACATTCCCTCCACTCTACCCTATCTATACCCCTCATAATTTTATATACCTCTATTTTGTATACTTTTCTGCTCCAGGGAGAACAGGCCAAGCTTCTTCAATCTCTCCATACACAAACTGCTCCATCCCAGGCAACGTCCTGGTGAATCTCCTCTGCACCCTCTCCAGTAATATAGCATCCTTCCTATAACATGGTGACAAGAACTGCATGCAGTACTCCATCTGAGGTCTGACTTGGGTTTTACAAAGTTGTAGCATAACCTGCATACTCTATTCAGTGCCCTGACTAATGGAGGCCAGTATCCATATGCCTTCCTTACCACATTATCCACCTGTGTTGCCACCTTCAAAGGCTTATGGACTTGTATTCCAAGGTCCCTCTGTTCATCAGTGCTTCTTAGAACCTTACCATTCATGGTGTATGCCCTAATCTCATTAGTACTCCCAAAATGCATCACTTTGCATTTGTCTGGATTAAACTCCATCTGTTTTTCAGGCCTTTTCATCAACATATCGCTATCTCACTGCAGCCTATGCCTACCTTTCACACTATCAACTTTGTCTCATCCATGAACTTGCATCCACATCCAAGTCATTCACATATTACAAACAATAAGCGTCCCAGCATCGATCCTTGTGCCACTACTCAGCGGCATCCAATCACAAAAACAAGCCCTGTACCATCACCTATATCTCCTTTTGCCAAGCCCATTTGGGGTCCAGTTTGCCAATTTGCCCTGGATCCCATGGGCCCTAATCTTGTCATCCAGTCTCCCATGCGGGCCGTGATCAAAGGCCGTACTGAAGTCCATGTAGGTTACATTTATTGCCCTGCCATCATCAATACATTGTTACCTCTAAAAACTTCAATCAAAACATGTTTTCTGTCTGCAATTACTCCCTGCCTTTCCAAATGTTTGTTGATCCTCTTCCCTCAGAATTTTCTCCAGTATTTTCCCTACTGAAAATTTATTTACTTTCTTAAACTCTACTCCATGTCCTCTTTTACTCAAAAATGCATTTATCCCCAAAATGACATGAATGTAAGCATTCCTATATTCGAGAAACTCCACTAATGCTGAGGGTAGGTGAGCAGGAAGCAGATCTTTTTCCTATTATTGAGCGATTCAATACTAGAGGGCATGCATTTAAGGTGGAATGCGTTGCCTGATAAGGTGGTGGAGGCAAATTCATTGGGGGTTTTTAAGAGGAGCTTGGATGGGCACATGAACAAAAGGAAAATAGAGGGATATGGGCATCTTGTAGGTAGGAGGGAATAGCTACATTGGCACAATATTGTGGGCCAAAGGGCCTGTTCTATGCTGTACTATTCTATCATTGAAATATCAGGCAAGTCACCTACTCTCACGATAATAAGTTGCGTGTACTCTGCCAAATTTTGTGAAAGTAGAACTGCTACAAAGCTAAAAGCTTTGTCTCAAGGTCACATTCAGATTTCCTGAAGGCATATCAGCTGCTCTCAGACCAAAAATTGCTAGATTTCTGCCTGAGGAAAGCTAAGCACGGTAAAATGTTCAAGTTCAGGGTTAGACTTCCCTGACTCTGGCTCACATGATGACAGTTTTTCAGTTAGTCTGACAAATTAATAACATGTCAAATTAAGGAAACTGTACTTATTCATCAGTTGTCCGATATTTTTAGGATCACATAATGACTTGCTTACTCAGCAACATGCCAGTCTTAGAGAAACAGTTGTGTTTTCAGCAACTTCCTGAAAATTGTTTTAATATCAACTCAGATTTCTTTTTAAAAGAAATCTCATTCTAACCACAGTTTTGTGAATTGAAAATTATTTGTGATCGTGGGTTTCTGCACCCACCTTCTTAATACAGTTCTGGTATAGGATTAGAATATTTCAAGATTGTGGGTTAGTAGAATACAGCAACTATTACTTTAGGTATATTTATTTTGAGTTGTCTGAACTTTTTCTTTTCATACTTGCCTTTCATACATCTCTATCTTCTGATTTGTATTAGGCTGGTCCTTTCCCCTCTCATTAAGTTAACCAGAGGTGACTTGGCTCTTTGTTTTTCTTGTGATTTGGAATGTACTGCCAGGAAGGTTGGAAGAAAGAATAAATAATTTTCAGAAGAGAATTGGGGAAAATACTTGAAGGAATAGATTGAAACACTATAGAGGAAGAGTAGGGGAATAGACTGATCAAAATACTCTTGAGGCACTGTCACAAACAGTGAGCCGAAGGACTGGTGTTGCATCATTGTGTCCTTGACTTCATTCCATGGCCTGAAGGTTAATCTTCAGGTACAGCAGACAATCTGGAAGGCAGAACAGTATTTTACCTTTATTGCAAGATTTATGTAAAGGAGCAGAGACATCGTTCTCCAACTGAAAAGACCGCATCCAGAATATTATGTATTGATCTGATCTCATGAAGAAAAATTAGACAGAGTGTAGCATAAATTTATCAGATTAATTCCTTGTGGATTTGTTGCTTGAGAAGACATAATGGGCCTGCACTATCTAGTATTTCGAAGAATGACTAGTGATATTGAAATAGACAATCCTTGGGGGGGGCTTGACGGGGATTTTACAGAGCTGATGTTTCCCTTGACTGGGGTGTTCAGAATCAGGGGTTGCAGTCTTAATGTGAGGGTTTGCTATTCAGCATAGTAATAATAAATTTCTGCATCCAGAAGGCAATGAATCTTTGCCCAAAAGGGCAATCGAGGCTCAGGAGCTAATTACACCTCTGGACATAATTTTGTTTGTTCTATTAGGCAATAGTTATAGCCAATAAAGCTAGAACTATCTCTTATTACCCACAGTGCTGATGGAAGAATGGCTTAGGGAATGAAAGATCTTTTCATTAATTATCATTAATGTGTATTCTCATTCGTTTTTCTTGATGTAGGAGTCAAAATTTAAAGAAACTGGAGTAATAACACCTGAGGAGGTGAGTTTTTTTTAATGCTAACTCATGGATTTGATTTGGGTGGATGATTTTGCCCAGGATAGTAGTGCAAATGCATAATAATGAACGAACTGAGTATTGGGGATCCTGAATCAAGGTTGATAGAAAGTTGTTTGGTTTTGCTGTTGTAAATGCACGTCATAATTCTGTCTTTGGTATCCAAAAACTTGCAACATTGGAAAGGATGTTAAGTTTATTGGCAGAAGGTAGACATTGAGGAGTTCTTTATTCAACTATGTCTTAAGATACCTTAATCTAAGCCAATTTCAAGTATTCTTTGACCAAGCCTTGTATCTAAAATCTTTTGATGTAATGTTTTTATGTAAATAATACATATAATAAAAACATTAGAAAAGAGAATAGTGCTTAAAAATGCAATATTTTAAAATGGAGCTTGATCTCTAGGGAACTATCAGTTAGTTTAATGTCAGTGTAGAAAAGAGAAACTTCATTCAAAGGTGTAAAGAGATTTTTGGGCTGTGTCACAAAGGTACTATTTAAGGTTAAGCTGGATAACCACCTGAGTAAAAAGGAATAGGAGGGTATAAAGATAAAGTTAGTTAATGAAAGTTGGAAGGAGACTCCTTTGGAACAATAATAGCAGCATGGATCATTTGAGCAAAGTGGTCTGTTTCTTTAGAAGATGACCCCCCCTTTTTTTTTAAGTGATGCCGAATAATATATTTCATACTGGATGCTTGGGTAATTTGCCAAAGTATTGTCATTATCCATTTTTTGTATTGAATGCTTCTTCATGCTGTTAATAGGATGCTAGAGGCCGATGTTTGGTTTGATCAAAGTTAATCTTCCTTAAACAATCCCCTTTTATTTTAATAATCTCAATGCATTCAGTAAATCAACACAAAATACATCATCTGATTGCTAGAGCTGAATTAAATTTCTTCTAATTCAAAGTCTCCTGGATTATATTTTGAATCATTCTTGAAAGAAAATTGGATTGAACCCATTGTTGGTCTGCAAAAAAATATGTTGCATGTTAGGCAACATCAAATTGGGTTCCTTGTACAAAAATTCTCAAAAGCCAATATCAAATATGAACCATCATTAAGGAGGCTTACAACCAGAAACAAGCACCAAAACAGGATATGTCGGTAACAGGATTTCTCTCAATTTAGCCCAGCTTGTGTAACATGTTTATTAGCCACATTCAGAGAAAGCATAGTGCCTTAGAATGATAATCCATGTAGCAGCAAATCATGTTACAGATGCTATGGAAAAGACAAGGGAGATGGCTCACACGTTTACTTAAGTGACTTGCGAGATTTAATTGCTATGCTAACATGCCAGGAGAGAGATCAGTGTGCTGGGAATCCAGGAGACCCAGCAATAGAAGAGCCTGGCAAGAGATGTCTGATGTTGGAAAAAGTTCAGGAGGTGAGGGAAGTGTGGGTGGTGTAGGAAATTGCTTGGTTCAGTTCAAGCTTGGTGTGATTTTACCCAGAAATGATTGCAGGCACAAGCAAATAAACTTTGCCTGATTAGGATCTTAAGAAACAAATCTTTACAGTCTAGTTTTTATTTAGGGGAAAATTTTCTTGTTTATTGAACATTTTGTTTTTGACTCTTAAATATGGCTGCAGAAAAGTACTAAATTTTATTAAACACATACATAGTTTTCACTGATGCAGGCAACATTTTACATATTTATAGTCGATACATTTGTATGTTAACAACCACATTTTTGTTATGATAACATCACATAGGTTTGTATACCCTTGCACACCATTCAAAAATGGTTGTGTATGTGATTGGCAGGCAGCATTTGTCAATATGCTTGCATATTTTCTATTAAATAGATAGTGTATCCTATTACTGAATTCAAGTGTCTGTAAACCAATAACTATGTCCTTAAAAATAACATATTTCAGTTGGCTATAATACTTTTAAACATATTTACAGCATTCACAGAACTCTAACAAATCAAAACACAGCTTATTCCAGTGAAGTAAACAAAATAGTCATTTTCACAAATGCTGTCAGATTTGCTGACTATCTCCATTTTCTGTTCTTTATTTGTGATTTAGTCAGTATCCTCATTCTGTTTTTGCAGTTTGTGGTGGCAGGAGACCACCTGGTCCATCATTGTCCCACTTGGCAATGGTAAGTGAATAATGGATTGAGAAAAATTGTATTAATAATTGAGAATTGAAATCTACATTTATTATAAGTAGAATTATTTTAGATATGGATAGTATTGCAGCATGGAAACTGGCCCAACAGTTTCATACCAGTGTTTATGCTCCATCTAAACCTTCTCCCACCACCCTGCTAACCATCCCTTTCTCTCTCTGCATTTTAATCAACTCCTCTAATACATCTGTGTTAGCCACCTCAATCATCCTTTGTAAGATAAGTTCATGACTCTAATCACCATTTGAATATGAAAATTTCCTCTGAATTTATTGTTAGAGGTAATTTACTTGAGAAAAAAGAGATCCAGCCTCTTTAGTCTTTTCTGATAGTTTTGTCATTCAGTTGAGTTATCATTCAAGGAAATCTTTTTTGCACCTTCTCCAGTGCTCCTGTAGCTTTATTTTATGTCATGCACCAAGATGCTATGATCCCTTTATGCCAGTATTTATGGGTTTCTTGTAATGTAAGAAAAAATGCATCTAGTTTTGCTTTTACTTCTACAAATGGAATGGCTTCCTCATTTTCTCTTTATTGCCTATTCACTAAATTGTCCATAATCCTTTGCAGACTCCTTGCATCCTACTCACAGATAACTTCCCTGCATAACTTTGTATCATCAGCAAGAATGGATACTGTGCATTCCTGATTTTCATATAAGCCATTAATATAGATTGCGTATAGCTGATGACCAATAGTAATTCTTGTAGCACCTTCTCAGTAACAGCATGCCAACTGCAAATGACTCATTTATTCTTACTTGGATTGGCTGAAGAGCATAAAACTTTTATCCATTGCTATATTTCCTCCAGCTATTAGGGTTCTTGATATATTTAATGACCTTCTGTCTGGCACCTTTTCTGGATTTTCAAAAAGGAATGACATACAATGGCTCTTTATTCACACATCTAGTTGCATTTTTTTTTAAAATTCTTAAATTAGCAAAACATAATATTCCTTTCATAAAACCATGTTGACTTTGCATTATCATGACTTTCTAAGAACTCTTTACTATTTATGAATTTAGCATTGTCCTGGTACTTGTTGCCAAGCAAATTAGCCTACAGTATTTTCTCTCTCCTCCCTTTTACAAAGCAAAGGCATTCCAGAGTCTAGGGAATGTGAGAAGGTTATTCTAATGCATCCAATAATTCTATCTCTTTTAGAATCTTAGGATGTAGAACATCTGGTCTAAAGGATTTGTTGGCTTCTGGTTGTCTTTCCCTGAGCTTTCTCTTTTATTAATATTGTAAGAATCATTGTTTTTTTGCTCATTACACCCTTATTTCCCATAAGACAAAGAATATATTGTAAATTATGCAGTGCAGACAGATTCATTAAGGTTTCTTTAAATGATCAGCCACTTCTTTATTCCAAAACATAATTTCTCCTGTTTCTGCTTTTAAGAGGCACACATTTACTTTTGCTGCTCATTTTCTTGTGCTGCTGTGAATTACAGTAGGGTTACAGTATGCAAAGAGGCCATTGGTGTCTGTACTTGCTATATGGAAAGGCCTGATTTTTTTTTTCCCCTTTCAGAAAGATGGCTCCCTCTTGAGGGCTACAATTGAGTCTGCCTCCACTACTACATTGGTAGTGCTTTCCAGACTCTAACCTCTTGTGTTTTTTTCAAAAAGAAAATCCTCATGTCACTTTTGAGTCTTTTGCCAATCAACTTCATTCTGTATCCCCCATTTCTGGCTTGTCTGCCAATGAGGTCAGTGACCCTGTATATACACTTAATGATTTTAAACACCTTTACCTTCCTAACATCCTCTGCTCCAACAAGAAGCATCTCATTTTCTGCATTCAGGCTACATAACTAAAATCCCTCATCTGTGGAATAATTTGGCTGCACCTTCTCCAAAGCATTCATACTTTTCCTACAGTGTGGCACCCAGAATTGGACACAGTGTTCCAGCTGGGGCTAAACCAGTGCTTTAGAAAAGCTTCATTATGTCCTCCTTGTTTTGTGCTCTTTATAAATACAGTCCAGGATCTTGTATGCTTTTTTGTTATCTTGAAACTATTTTCTCATATAAACCTAGATCCTTTTCTTCTAATTGCTTTGGAATTGTGACCTCTAGTTTATATTACTTCTCATTCTTCCTACCAAAATGTAACTATGGATTTCTTACCATTGTCTCTTTTCTCACCATTTGTCCATTACACTTGCTTGTTTGTTTCCTTGACGTCAATTAGTTTCCTCCTTACAATTCACTGCATCTAAGTTTTCTGTCATCTGGAAACTTGGAAATCAGGGCTTGCATATTTGCATCCAATTCATTCATGTATATTAAGAGAAACAGTGGTCCTAGTACTAATTCCTTCTATTCTATCAATGCTACTACAGCCCCTTTTTTTATACCATGGCCTTCAACATTGAAAATGTTTGTGGCACCTTTATAACACTAACTACATTTCCTTCTTGACTCTTGTACACACCTTGTCAAAACAAGCTTCAAGTTGGTAAGGCAGGATTTGCCTTTTAATATACTGGCTTTCTCTAATCAATCCATATTTATCTATTAGACTACTGTCCCTGTTTGTGGCCTCTTGAATCATCACCACTGAGGTTAAACTGAGTAGTTAGTGAGTTTATCTCTAGATCATTCTTTGAACAAGGATGTAACGTTTGCAGTTTTTCAGTTCTCTGGTATCACCCCTGCATCAATTACATCTTCCTTTACTGAGACTACCTTCTGGCTTTCTTGCTGCTTCTCTACTATTCTCTCCCTTCCTTTACTACCCCCCCCCCCCCCCCACTTTTTGCATGTATTTAGAATCTCTAACAACCTGTTTATATTTCTTACTCATTTACTCTGTCACCCTCCTTCTTATCGATTAACTGGCATGTCCAATTATAATTGTGAAAATTCCAAGTAGTTTCACAGCCACTTGGCCCACCTTCCAAGAGATGAGCTTTCCAAGGGTCTGACCAAGATTCAGCCACTCCTGTCTGAGGGGGCACCAATTCTACTGACCAAGTGGCTCTTGCAATTTGCAGTAGAAGTTGTTGGCATAATGACAGCTGAAATGTAGTATTTGTTTTAAATTAACCTAAGATGCTGTTAATGCATACTGTCATAAGTTACAAATAGTAATACACACATAAATTGATCTTGTATTTTCAGGGGAACAGGAGAGGATCCCAAAGTCAAAACCTACTTGCCTAAGGAAAAGCAATTTCTGCTGACTCGGAATGGTATGAGTTTTTCTTGCAGAATTTGTTATAATTTAACATGGTTATAATACATCATTTTGAACTTTCATCTTGTAATTTAAAACTTCACTGACTGTCATGTTTGGTTCCAAATGTTTCAAATTACATTGTTCACTTACCAGGCACTCTTAAAGCACTAATATTGCTGAATTACAAACTTTTTAAAATGGGTGACGTGTTGTTAAATAATATTGCTAGTTGTAGTATTTTGCTAAGAGTTTCTCTTTCACTTCAGTCCCCTGCTATAAGCGCTGCAAACAGATGGAGTACTCTGATGAATTTGAGGCAGTCATTGAAGAAGATGATGGTGATGGCGGATGGGTAGACACGTACCACAATTCAGGTATTGCTAGAGGGAGTAGCAATTTTTGGAGGAATTACTCTCTTGCCACTTTTTATTCTTGGGCTTGAAGTCTGATTAATCCACTATTTGAGTTATTAGGTTTAGAACATAAATGTGACTACACTTTCATACAGTTGGATTTCATTTGTAGGTGGTAGTTATGGCACTGTAGAATGGATCAATACAATGCTTGCTTAATTTAAGTATGGTGATTTGCTGAGCTTGTCAGACTGAACAAAGTGAACAAAATAAGTGCTTAAGGATGAATAGAGGAGCATGTAACTAAATTGCAGAAGAGATTCTAATCACTCCCCTCCACCTATTTTTCTTAACATAATGACTGGCCTACCAGGCAGTTATCTGTTGAATTGTTCACTTTTCTGTGATTAATATTAATAACATGTACAAGAAATAGAACAAGACTAGGCCCTCAACCCTGCTCTGCTATTTATTAATTTATTTAATGGCTGATCTAACTTTGGCCTGAACCTCACTTTAGACCTATCCTCCATAACCCTCCACTTCCTATATCGCAAATATTTTCCTTCTCAATCTCTTCAATGGGTCTGTGTCCACAAGTGCTTGCAATAGAGAATTTCAAAGATTCATACTCTCTTGGAGGAGAAATTTTTTAACTTTGCCTTAGAGGTGATGTCTTATTTTGTAGCTATCCCTCCTACTGCTGGATTTCCCCAAAAGTATGTTTCAAAGTAGTTTAAAACAATTTAAATAAACATCAAAAAAATTTTAAATACCTTTTTTAAATACTATAAAATAATTAAAAATACAAAGCTTTAAAATTTTCTATGAAAATGGATAATCTCTCATTTCTCCACATAATACTCCATCTGCCAAATTTTTGTTCATTCATGTTAACTATTTTTTGCCTTTTGCAGGTTTCTTGTGACCTCCTCACAACTTGTTTTCCTGTCTCTGCATTATCGGCAACTGCTGTGACAATGTATTCACTTACCTTCCAATAAGTTATAAATACAGATTGTCAATGGGTCAAAGCCTCAGCACTGCTCCATATGGCACCCTTTTACATATCTGCCCATTTAGTTATTTAC
>JARFYF010000074.1:86997791-87010304 GCA_030265395.1 Rhina ancylostomus
GCAAGTGAGAGAGGACAGTACTGACTGGGCTGCAGACCTGTACGGGACCCCATCCTGAAACAAGAAGCAGTAGAAATGGAGGACATTGATGAAGTGGCTGAAAGAAATGGAATTTGACATTGGGAATTGTGAGGAGTCATGTTTTGGTTTGAAACAATAAGATGAAAGAATGTTAGCTCACATGGAAGGGTAGTAGGATTTAGGAATTGTGTTTCGAGGCATTAATAGTATAAAAATTCAAGGGATTAAAATGAAAGAAACTTTATTGCATTAAATATGTTTACCTACAGTTTACTCAAAACTAAATCATGTAAAATTAATATCACAGTGGCATAACTAGAGCTGCCTGCTCACAGCGCCAGTGACCTGGGTTCAATCCTGACCTGGAGGGCTTGTGTGTGTGGAGTTCCTCCTCATTACAGTGTGGGCTTCCTTCTCATGCTCTGGTTTCCCCCCAGCATTGCAAAAGCATGAAGGTTGATAGGTTAATTGGCTGCTGTAAATTGTCTCTAGTGTGTAGGTGAGTGGTCAAATCTCGGAGGAGTTGAAGGGAATGTGGGGAGGACAAAAAAATGGGGTTAATGTAGAATCAGTGCAAATGAGTGGTTGTTGGTCGGCATGGACTCAGTGGGACAAAGGTCTTACTTCCGTGCTGTGTTGCTGTGTGATTCTCTAGCAAGTGTACCTCTTCATCTTGCCAACATAAGATCTCTCGGTCCTCAAAATCATCCCACAGCCTCCAGGTCTCCTTCACCATCTACTTCCTGTGTCTGCCTCCAATTTTCTAAACCCTGTCCTCTGCCTGCAGCTCTCCCACCACCAACCTCTACATCCCATCACACCTTCAGTGAAGTGCCTTGCGGTGTGTCAAGAGTGCGCAATAAATGCACCTCATTGCAGCTGAAGTCAAAAACAATGGTACAGTTCCAAACTCCCCAAAGAATGGATTTGATACTTTAAATACCAGGTCTCACGCTCATTTGTCTACTTATGATCCCTGCTATGTTACAGCAGGATCTGATTTATTCTCAATAGGCCTGGATTTAGTGCCAGAGTATGAACAGTTGCTGCATTGATTCTTAACGACTGTGGAAAACTGGCCATGTCCAGTGGCCCGAACGCCTGGCATCATTTCAAATAAGTTGCATATAAAGCAAAGAGTTGATTTTAGCTCCAACATCAGTGCAGGTAATGCAAAGTAAAGGAACTGTTGATTTTGGCAGTGCACAGTCATTTCAAGCATATTTCACATAAGGGTCTGTGTTTATTCTGTGCGGGTTTGCATTGTAACAGCCCTGGGAGCAATAGCAAGTGGTGATATGATGTCAAACAGCAGTCAAGTGGATGGAGATGTCTCACATGGGGGAGAAAAACATTTTGGTTTTGCACAATACAAGGAGAGGGCATGTAACTGAGACCCACGCACAAGAAAGTGGAAATCAAAGGTCAGGGAAGGAGAGAGAAAAATAATACCCAGAGAAAAAAGGAGCGCGCTAATGCAGGGTTTCGACACAAAATGTCGACAGTTCCTTCCTCCCCACAGATGCTGCTCGACCCACTGAGTTCCTCCGGCAGTTTGTTGTTCCAGATTCCAGTATCTGCAGCCTCTTGTGCTTCCAATAACACATTAACTGCAGGTAAAACTAACATTTGCTCCCTCATTGACCAATTTCACATTTCAGGAATTGTATGAATTATCAGGGGTTTTCTGAAGGCCAGAATCCTTAAAGAAAGTAAAAGGCAAGAGGCCAAAAATGTTCCTACTACAGTTGAGTTTTGGTGGGACCAGACCTGGAGTATTGTAAATGGTTTCAGACTCCTTATTCGAGGGTTACCCTTGAATTAGAGGCAGCACAAGTAAGTTTCAATGGATTGATTTGTGGGATGAAAGGCTTATCTTGTAACGAATTATTGAACAGGTTTGATCTCTTGTCATTGGAGTTTTGAAGAATGAGTGGTGATCATCAACACATGTAGGATTCAGAGTAGGCTTGATATGGTAAGTACTGAGAGGATTTCCCATCATAAAGAAATCTGGAAACAGTTTGAGGAGTAGAGTGGGGCGGCTCACTTATGATGGAAATGAGGAGAAGTTTCTCCTCCCAGAGGGTTGTGAATCTTTAAAGAGCACGGATGCTGCCTGGCCTGCTGAGTTCCTCCAACATCATAGTGTTTTTCATCTGGATTCCAGCATCTACAGCCCTTTGCTTCACTGTGAATCTTTAAAACCCTCTAACCCAAAGAGTTGTGGAGGTGGAAAAATCGAATATCTACAAAGCTGAGATACACAGAACTGTGGACTCCAGGCAAGTCACGGATTATGGGGAACAGGCAGGAAAGTAGAGCCGAGCCCCAGATCAGATGAGACATGATCATAATTCAATGGTGGAGGTGGCTTAAGAGGCTTTATGGTCATTCTCTGCTCCTAGTTCTTACATAAGCAAATGAAAATCATGTTTTCTTTTCAAATTCTAAAACACTCTGAGATGGACACGAATCCAGCTAAGACCCCTTGGTTAGAACATAATAACATAAGAAATGGGAGCAGGAGTTGGCCATCTGGCCCATCGAGCCTGCTCCACCATTCAATAAGGTCATGGTTGACCTGGCCGTGGACTCAGATCCACCTACCTGCCTTTTCCCCCTAACCCTTAATTCCCCTACTATGCAAAAAATCTATCTGTGTCTTAAATATACTGTATTTAATGAGGTCGCCTCTACTGCTTGCTGGGGCGGAGAATTCCACAGATTCACTACTCTCTGGGAAAAGCAGTTTCTCCTCATCTCCATCCCAAGACTATTTCCCTGAACCTTGAGGTTGTGTCCCCTAGTTCTAGTTTCACCTACCAGTGGAAATAACTTTTCTGCATCTATCTTATCTATCCCTTTCATAATTTTATATGTTTCCATGAGATCCCCTCTCATGCTTCTGAACTCCAGCGAGTATAGTCCCAGGAGACTCAATCTCGTCTCATAGGCTAACCCCCTCATCTCTGGAATCAACCTGGTGAACCTCCTCTGCACTGCCTCCAAAGCCAATACATCTTTCCTCAAGTAAGGAGACCAGAACTGCACACAGTATTCCAGGTGCCCTGTACCCTGTACAGTTGCAGCATAACCTCCCTGCTCTTAAATTCAATCCCTCTAGCAATGAAGGCCTACATTCTATTTCCCTTCTTGATAAATTGTTGCACCTGTAAACCAACCTTTTGTGATTCACATACCAGCATTCCCAAGTCCCTCTGCACAACAGCATGCTGCAATCTTTCATCATTTAAATAATAATCTGATCTTCTATTTTTCCTTCCAAAGTGGATGACCTCACATTTACTAACATTGTACTCCATCTGCCAGACCCATGCCCACTCACTTAATCTATCTACATCTCTCAGCAGACTCTCCGCATCCTCTGCATAATTTGCTTTTCCAATCAATTTACTGTCATCAGCAAACTTAGATACGCTATACTCGGTCCTGTCTTCCAAATCATCAATGTACATTGTGAACAGTTGTGGGCCCACCACTGACTCCTGAGGAACCTCACTCACCACTGATTGTCAGCCAGGGAAACACCTATTTATTCTAATTCTCTGCCTTCTATTGGTTAACAAATCCTTTATCAATACTAATACATTACCCCCAACTCCATGCATCCTTATCTTATGGATGCCTTTTATTTGCACCTTATCGAACATCTCCTGGAAATCCAAGTATACAACATCCACCTGTTCCCCTCTATCCACTGTGCTCATTATATCCTCAAAGAACTCACGTAAGTTTGTCAAACAGGACCTGCCCTTCCTGAATCCATGCTGTGTCTGCCTGAAGGAACCAGTTCTATTCAGATGTCTCGCTATTTCTTCCTTCATGATAGCTTCAAGCATTTTCCCGACTATAGACTTTGAGCTAACTGGCCTATAGTAACCTGCCTTTTGCCTACATCCTTTTTTAAGCTGTAGCATGACATTTGCTGTCTTCCAGTCTGCTGGGACCTGCCCAGAGTCCAGAGAATTTTGGTAAATTATCACAAACGCCTCTACTATAACATCCGCCATTTCTTTCAGTACCCTGGGATGCTTCCCTTCAGGACCAGGGGGCTTGTCTACCTTTAGGCCCATTAATTTGCTCATCACTACCTCTTTAGTGACAGTAATTGTATTGAGGTCCTCACCTCCCATCGCATCCATAACATCTCTCTTTGACATGTTCGACGTGTCCTCCACCATGAAGACTGACACAAAATAGTCATTCAAGGCCTCGGCCACTTCCACATTACCCAGCATTAATTCCCCTTCTCATCTTCCAAGGGACCTATGTTCACTTTAGCCACCCTTTTCTGCTTTGTATAATTATAAAAGCTTTTACTATCTGTTTTTATATTTTGTGCTAGTTTACTTTCATAATCTATCTTCCCTTTCCTTAGAGCTTGCTTTGTGGTGTTTTGTTGCTTATTAAAGTTTTCTCAGTCTTCCAGTTTCCCAGTACTCTCGGCGACTTTGTATGCATGAGCTTTTAGTTTGATGCCTTCCTTTACTTCCTTAGTTATCCCAGGCTGGCTCTCCCCACCTTTACTGTCCTTGCTTTTAACTGGAATATACTTTTGTTGAGCACCGTGAAAAATCTCTTTGAAAGTCTTCCATTGTTCCTCAACTGTGTCACCATATAGCCTGTGTTCCCAGTCTGCGCTGGCCAAATCCTCCCTCATCCTGTCGTAGTCTCTCTTGCTTCGGCATAATACACTGGTTTTAGATTGAAATATTGCACCTCCACTTGTATGAGAAATTCAATCATATTGTGATCACTCTTTCCAAGAGGATCCCTAACTACAAGATTATTAATTGTGCCTTTCTCATTGCACAGGACCAGATCTAAGATGGTATGTAGCTTGTAGGTTCACTAACATGCTGTTCAAGAAAGCTATCACTGATGCATTCTATGAAACCCTCCTCAAGACTGCCTTGACCAACTTGAATCACCCAATCTGAGGAAGTTAAAGTCCCCCATGACAACTGCCATTCCATTCTTACATGCACCAGATATTTCTTGGTTTATTGCCTGAGCCACTGTAATGTTATTATTCAGTAGCCTATAGACAACTCCTACCAGTGTTTCTTTCCTCCTTTACTGTTCCTAATCTCTATCTAGATGGACTGAACATTCTGCTCCTTAGATCTTGTATCGTCTCACTATCATCCTGATCTAATTAATTAAGGACGCTACCCCACCTCCCTTGCCTTCATGCCTATTCTTCCGATTTACCTGGATACTCTTGGATATTTCATTCCTATTCATCTCCACCCTACAAGCATGTTTCTGTAATGGCCACTAAATCACACCCCTTTGTACTGATTTGTCACAAGTTCACTGACCTTGTTTCAAATACTAGGGGCATTCAGATAAAGTGCCCTTTCGTCCTTTTTAGAATATAGTAACCTCTTGTGTCCTTTGCATTTGACTTCTCTGTACTCCTCTCTTACTTTTCTCTTTTCTAACTTTTGCTTCGGTCTCTATATTGCTTCCCTCAATCTTTCTGCATAGATTCCTATCACTCTGTCATATTAGTTTAAACCCTCCCCAACGGCACTGGCAAACAATCCCCCTAGGACATTGATCCCAGTCCTGCCCAGGTATAGACCATCCAGTTTGTACAGGTCCTACCTTCCTCCAGAACCGGTTCCAATGCCCCAGGAATCTGAAACCCTCCCTCCTGCACCACTGCTCAAGCCACGTATTCATCCTAACTCTGCTACTCTCCCTACTCTGACTAGCACTAGATAGAGTGCTAGTTAGATTATTTCTTCACTTCTGCGCAGTGTCATTGAACAGGAATTTCCTTGAAGCTACTCTTGCTCCTTCACAACTTTAGCAAAGTGCTGCACTTTGGCGGTTTATGCCAAAGGACGGGATTTTGAAATGGTTAGGTTTTCTGCAAATCTGCAGGTTTAGGGATCTTGGCACCCTCTTCTAAAGTATGTTCAAAATCTGTGTGATGGTGTATATCACCTGTTGACATTAATCAAATTGTCTAAGCCCCTCCATTAATTTTGAACTGTCTCCAGTTATATATGTTCATACCTTCCAACCTTGCTCAACTCGATATGAGTTAAGAATATGTTAGCTAGTAATCCTCGTGCATTTCACAAATCATATACATCACTTGCAAGTAAATTGTTGCACTCTTTTCAATTACATGAATAAGTAAATTTGTATCAGCTATTGGTACACTGATGAGCTCCAGTGCACTTGTATGAGGACTAGTGTGTATGGGGGTGGGAAAAGATTCAAAAAAATACCTGAAGCTTGAATTTTGATCTGTGGCAAAATGTTCGTTTTGGCTACTCGTTTCTTTGTGATTGATTACCAATAAACCTCAGCATCTTAATTAGATACTAAATTTTTTTTTTAAAAGCATGCCAGTTATGGAGAAATAACCATTGGCTATTTTATGATATAGAATATAACATTTACTGATTTATAATGGAAATATAGTGGAACTGAAAGGAATATTCAGTTACATTTGCATTTTAAGCAACTATTCATGGTGCCATAACCGGCCCAGCTCTAGGTTCTTTCTACTGAAGACAAGCCTTATAAAAAGAAAGTTTGAAAAGCAGGGGGAATGGGATTAATTGGACAGGTTTGTCAACGAAAACACAACAAGCACAAGGGAGGAGTGATGGCCTCTATAATTCCATCGATTCAGAGCTATAGATGGTATTGTAGACTGGAGAAGTAGAATTTAAGTGAATAGAACCAGTCGTTGAGAAGCAATTAAGAATTTCTCTCTCTTAATATTTATCTTTGTTGGTGCTTCAGTCAGTGCAATGAAATATTCGTTCTTGATTCAACAGCAAGAAGTATTTACAAACAAAGGAGGCACTGTATATGTGTTAGTTATAGAAACTATTTTATTAGAAGCATATAATGACTACTCATTAACCATTTCAATAAAATAGAGAAGGCAAAGAAAAATTTATCAACTAATCTGAAGCAACCTCTTCTGCAGCTTTCTCTCTGCCTTGTCAGGTCTGTCCCTTAGGCTGGAGTCATGACTGGTTATCTCTGGTCATGACTGGTTAGCTCTCACCCAGCCCAAGGTGAGATTCCTGTAACCACTCTACCTGCACCAGGGGCCCCGATGCTGGTTGGGGTTTCCACTTGTAACAGAGCGTTCAGTGCCCGTGTCCAGCAGAGTGTTAACCCTTTGTTTCTCCCTTTTCCTACCTCGGGTCCCCCTGGTGGAGAGGCTTCATCATTTCTAGCTGCCTGAGGACCCTGACCACGCTCCGATGCGAGAGGTTGAGGAGCATTGGGCCATGCCAAATTGGTCCCTGTGATCCTGTTGTCAATCATTCTCTCCACCTCAGTCTGAGTCTTCCATAGGAGGGGCACTAGGCTCAACTTTCTTACTGGCACAGTGATATTCCCAGAAAGCATACATGGTTCCTGTGGGAATACCATCAACCTTTGCCTTTTCCACTCTTGCCAAAAGGGCCAGAAACATTTTTTGTGGGTTAACCGGGGGTTACCGACTACATCATTCGTGCTGCCTCCTGTACCTCCTCTTGACTGCAGAGCTCTGACTTTCACCTTCCCATCATTGATCTGCCTCAGTCCCTCTATCCTTTGTTTGTAAGTACCTCTTGAGGCTGAATCAGGGAAGAACAAGGAATGAATTTCAAAATATTTTGTTACAGTCAGTCTGCACTGGCTTGCCTAGGGTATTTTTTAAAAAGTGCCATCATGGTTTATAATTGACTTGATATAATGATGTATCAAGTATTATTCTGGTATGTGTAATGGATATATACTTTATAATGAGGCAACTAAGTCAACTGAAATGATCATTGTCTCTTAATATAGCTGTTACAAATTTTATGAGACTTTAAATGCAATTTCAATATACTTTTTAGTGCTAGTGCACAATTAATATCAGACCTAGTCTTTCCTTGGTTTGAAGCAAATTCAAAGGATTCACCTTGCCATTGTATGCTGCTTTCCCACATTAATTCCAGTAGCCTCAGCCTCAAGCAGTTTTATTTTTACTTTTGGAATGGCTGTGGTGGAGGAATTTGGAAAGAGGAGGAGAAAAACAATTGAATTTCTGTATTTTTAATTACAGTATGTTATTTATCTTGCATCTAGGTCAGATTAATATATTTAAGCATTTACTTATATTGCCCTCAAGCAATGCCTTCCTATATCCTCCCAATTCCACTTCCTCCTGTGTCTGCTCCTGGGAACATCTCAAATGTCTCATCTTTGGTCTTCTTTCCAACATAACATTTATTTGCACAACTATTTTCTGTCCTCCAACTATTGATGCCTTGACCTCATAAGACTATTGCCCCTCTCCTCACACCTACCACCCTTTGCCTGCCAGGCCCTTGTCTCCATTTACTTAAGGGATACAAAGTTGGAAAGACTTGGCAGCAACTGGTTTGGCCACGTTGCTAGATTTGATAAGACTACATAAAGCCATTTTGAATTCCACTTGTATTTGCCAAACTGCTCATTGCTTCAAGATCATCTGGGAATATAGGGGCTTTTCTCCATTGCAAGCTGCCTCAAAATCCATGCCCTAGCTTCCTTCTTTCCCCCCCCCCCATCTTCAATAAATGTGAGGAACTTGTGAGATTCTTTTTTAATGAGTTTGAGACCATTCTAACAGCTGTCCCAGATGGTTTTTATCAAGACCCTTCTTGCCTTGGCACACGTCACTAAGTTTCACAGATTTCTTTTAGCACCAAACTGGGGATTTTCTCTAGCTTCTATCACCTAAAATGCCCTCGCTGTGCTAATCTTGTCAAGGAAACCCACTATCTGGTCCCCTTTATCCCCTTGACTCTTTTTTTCCTCCTACCTAATCATTTTCTGTCTTCCCCTCAACCTTTCCTCTCCTCACCCAAACCATCTTTCAATGTAGGCTGATAATGTTGATCTACATCATTACTTAAACCACCTATTGGCAACTTTTGCCCTTGCTTCATTTCATGCTGCTGAAACTCTCACCACACAAAGCCTTTACTTTCAATGCACTGCTGGCCAGCTTCCTTCTTCTTTTACCTTCTTGCACTTGAGGTCATCAAAAAAAAATCAGTGCAAGTTGCATGACAGGCAGAAAAGTCCAGTTCACACAATAGCCCCATGTTTGCAGACCTTTATTTGATCCCAATTAGGTAGAGTTTTACAACTCTCGCCTTTCTTTTTGGTTCCCTCCATGGCCTCTTCTCCCCTAACGCTGTATTCTCCAGCTTTAAAGTTTCTCAGATACCCAGGTGCCTCCAATTCTGATCTCTTGCTCATCCCCAGATTTAATTGGTCCATCATTGGTGCCTGTGACTTTACCTGCCAAAGCCCTAATTTCTGATTTTTGATTTCTAAACTGCTCTACCTCTCTACCCATTTTCTCCTCCAAGACATTCGTCTTTGACTGAGCTTTGATCATTTGCTCTACTATCTCCATCTGGTTAAGTTTTAAATTTTGCTTGGTCATATTCCTGTGAAGTGCTTTCTGGTGTTTTATTCATTTTAAGGTGTTATATAAATTTTGTTGTATTTTGAGCAGATATTGAAAATCTGAGTTGTAATCTTAAGGAACAATTTCCCTTTTTCTCTTAATAAAAATTAATCTCATATTTGTTGTGAACTTGAATGAGCTACATGGAGACTGGAGCTGTAGATGTAAAAGATCTTTATTCAGCATGTCAAGCAGATATTTGGGAAGAATCTCCCCTGAAGAATCAATAGAGAATATCCTCTGAAAAGTATATTTAGATCTTGTACTCTTTAAGCACAAAGATAACAGCAGGTGATTAAATGCTGTTTCAATAGTTATATTTAAAGGTTTACTTCAACAATTTGGGTGTATACAAGTAACTTTGTAGAATTGTATATTTACAATGAAAGCTCATCTCAACTGATAAGACACCTTTTTGGATGGTCCAAAGGGTTCTGAGCATAAAACCTCAGACACTCCAAAATGTAGTTCTTTTATCAAAGTATAGAAGGATGGCTCCCTAGATACAAATAAGTATGCCTTAACTATGAGTTAAGTGGCAGAAATATGTATTTAACTATGCTTTAAGTGACAGGGTTCCCACTTGATCTCTTCCCCTGATCTCACCCTGGGAGTTTCAATGAGGCCTGATTTAACAGAAACACTCATCTATTGTTTTGCCCTTTGCAAATTATATAATGGTGCAAAACCAGAAAGTCCCATGGCTGGTTTTAATGTCCTAAAAGTATAAATGGATGTTAATTAGTTTAATAAAGTATCTATGTGCCAGTGTCAATAGAAAAAAAAATTGTCAGTTTCTAAAGTACATCTCTTAAGTGATCTCCTGCTGTAAATTGTTAACCTGTGATCAAACAGACAGTGATGTCTATTTGATTATTGCTGGTAAATTGCATGTGATTTTTTTTGGAAAACCTGGTTCTCCTTTGTATTAATGGCTGCTATCAACATTCTTGATGTCTAACAGTTCTTAACAGAATTCACATCATTCTCAATAATGGAAACATAATACTAGACACAAACTGGACAGTTAACTAATATATTGTAATGTTATGTCCCTTATTGTTTTGTCACTCCTCTGCTAGGTTTGTTAAGGTAAATGAAATAATAGATTTCTTGATTAGTATTGAATATTGTATTAACATCAGGAAAACATATTTTTAGTATTTGAAATTCTCCTGTTAAATCTATTAGGTTTTGGACAACTATCTGATTTTTACATTTTAATTGCATCAGTACTGAGGTATTAGAGGCAACATTCGGGTGAGAGCAAGTGAATGAAATTGATTATACAGTGAGACTTTTTTTCATGGTGGTAGCCTCAAATATTGATGATAAACTGCATTAGCACACTATTCATTGTGAGTTTTGAATTCAAGTATTATATTGGGACTAAGAAGTGTGGAATGTTTCAAACTTGAGTATTTTCCCGCATATTAGTATGATTTATGTTGTTGCAAGATTAATGTGGAGTTGTGGGGGGAAAAACTTATACTTAAGATGTCCCTTGACTTTGAATTAAAATTCAGGCAGTTACACAGATGCACTAAGTTATAGAGAAGAAGGATCTCTTAAAACATGTTTTGCAATAATGAGAATACTTTATGGGTAGTAGATTCCCAAAGTTGTCTTATGATTAAGGCCATTGTTTGCCGTAGAGGGGAAAATGCAAGGAGTAGTAAAATGCTGCACCTTCCTTTTCTTAAACTTAAATTAACATTCAATTTTGTATGAATCAAAACAAGCAATAGGAACATGCATTCAATGGAAAGGCACTGAGGTATGTAGGTGGATGTGGAACCTTTTGGCCTCTAATAAATTAGGATTTAAGCAGGAAATTCAATTCACTTTAAATTTAAAAGCATATTAGAACTTTACATATTTTGAACAAGGAGCAGGGAAGTATCTTTATTACATTAATGCATTTTGAAGTAATTTTATTAATTGTTTTGCTATAAATGTATTTTCTAAGTGGTTTGCTTTTCCCAATCTAATGCAACTTCTCTTTATTTATTTTATTACGCACAACATGTCTCATATACTTTTGAATAAAATGTATTACTGAACATTGCAATTGCACTGAGACTTTATCCTTCCATTCCATGCCTGTATCTGTGATTGTACTAACATGCATTCAATGGCTCAATTAGAAACTATTTAATTTGAGTTTGTATTTCTTTTTTGATAGAAATGCACTTTTACTTTGTGTGATGGAAATATTAAAATGAGTCATCAAAAATTGTGCATTGTTTGTTTTATTTAAGTCAAATGTGGATTTACAAGTAATGGTGCCTAAAGTTACACCTAATTCTGAGTAGGTATTTAATACAAAACTTCTTTTTAAAAATAAAATGCAGTTGTCAATTGAAATAAGATGTACAAATTCCATCTATGCTTTTTAACTGCTTTGAATGGGGGAGTTGGTTAAGGGATTTATAGGGATAAAATAAAAATGTACACCACTCTCAAAATAGACACTATATTCCAAGCTTTTTCAAAGATATGCTCAAACCACTTAGTTCTGGAAATCCCTGGCCCATGACCACTCAAAGTAGAGAAGGAGCATTCGAGAAGGCATTGAGATATAAGTGAGTAACATTTAACACTAACTTCTCAGTTTTACACAATTTCAAGCCCTTTGCATTTTATTTGATATGTTAGCACAAAGATTCATTATTCCTTCCTCCATTTGCAAAAGCATTGGCTGTTGGATCTATCTGCATGGAAGGCTGAGGCTTCTTACTGTCTTAGGCAAATTGTTCTCCCTGATGACAAATGAGGCAGGCATGGTAGTGTTGCGGTTAGTGTAATGCTTTACAGTGCCAGCGACCGGCGTTCAATTCCACTTGCTGTACGTTCTCCCAGTGTCTGTGTGCGTTTCCTCTGGGTGCTCCGGTTTCCTCCCACATTCCAAAGATGCATGGGTTAGGAAGTTGTGGGCATGCTATGTTGGCGCCAGAAGTGTGGCAACACTTGCAGGCTGCCCCCCAAACACT
>JARFYF010000074.1:87020922-87043566 GCA_030265395.1 Rhina ancylostomus
CAACACAGGCATCAGATTTCCTGCACATTAATGCTTTTATCAGTCCCTATGAGGCTATTAGCAAGGATAGGTTAGTTATTGCCTCTCCCCAGCATCATGATAGTTGTCAAGTTCCTGGTCAGCAGGTTTTTGCTCCAGCTATATGTGACCTGAAGGGAAGTGACTTTCTTTCACGTATGCATCAAAGTGCACTATCACACAGAGTATCATGTTTTTTTCCCACATTTAGCTTCCCATAAAATATTGCAAAATGTTTCCCTCATTACTGGGACAACACTGTGTATTTCAGTAGTTTTATTCCATCTTCATTTGGCTTTTTTAAATACAATTGTCCATATCTGTAAGTTTATCAGATTCTAGTCTGCTAGATTCATGTTCATTGTACGAAATAAACTGGATAAAGTTAAAAACTCACTCCAAATTGAAATTAAGATAATTACATTACATTTCATTTCTTGCTTTTAAAATGTTTTGCAAAGTGGTTAGATTTATTGCATTAACAAAACTTTTTGTGCAGGTAACAAAAGAAGGTAGTATTGAAATGTGAGCTATTATATGTGGCTGAGATGTTTTTGATTTCTGCAGGTACTATGCTGTTGTTTACCCAATGGTATATCCTATGAAAATAACTGGAAACCGTGCTGTTGTTGTCATTGTATACGTTTGGCTGCACTCTCTAATTGGATGTCTTCCTCCTCTCTTTGGCTGGTCAGCGTTTGAGTTTGACCAATTCAAGTGGATCTGTACAGCTGCATGGTACAAAGGAGTAAGTTACACTGTCTTTTGGCAGATATGGTGTGGACTGTTGCCATTTTTAGCCATGGTCATTTGCTATGGATTTATATTTCGTGTGGCCAGGCTCAAAGCACGGAAGATTCACTGTGGAACTATCATTGTGGTGCAAGAAGAATCCAATAAGGATGGAAGAAAAAATTCAAATTCCTCTACCTCTTCATCAGGAAGCAGAAAGAACACCAGCAATAATATGGTTTATTCAGCCAATCAATGCAAAGCCCTGACAACTATTGTGATTGTGATTGGAGCTTTTGTTGTCACATGGGGACCTTACATGATAGTGATTAGCACTGAGGCACTTTATGGTAAAGGCACTGTGTCTCCAGGACTGGAGACACTGGTAACATGGCTGTCCTTTACTAGTGCTATATGTCATCCACTTATCTATGGCCTGTGGAACAAAACGGTACGCAAAGAGCTGCTAGGGATGTGCTTTGGTGACAGATACTACAGGGATTCATTTGTTCAACGTCAGAGGACTTCCAGGTTATTCAGCATCTCCAATCGCATCACAGGTAACCTAGGAAAAGGGAGTGGGTAAAGCATTTTCTCTGATGACTGCATTATGAAAACATTGTTATCGCCTTTTGCTTTCTCACATTTGTTGTGTTAAATTATTATTTTTTGGACATTGGTGCTGAAAAAAATAATTGGGACTGTCACATATTGGAAGAGCATAATATACTGTGTACCTCTTATGTAAATAAGATATTATTTTCTAGAAAATATTCACCTTGTGGTTAAGGCTCTTCCAGCTTTATAGATGAGTCAGTTTCACATGGATTTTCTCGCAGTTGCAATTGACCAGCCACTTGTTTACCTTGATTTTGTATAAGATGTGCTTTATTGAAAACATGTTGACATTTTAATCATGTAGATCTATCTTAGAGTTATTTCTGTTTCCAGTTTATTAGAGTCCTCTTAAATTCAGAGTAGAAGCATAAAATGCCTCAAAGGTGATTATTACAGAGAAATTCTGCTGCAGTATATTGTGACATCCAGATTTATGGTGAGGAGGACTGTTGATGCCACTCGGAAAGGATTAAGAGGGAATGAGACAAGGCAACTACTTATACTCTGAGGTGGTACAAGTAAGGATTACTGTGATGCATCATCTGTTCAGTGATGTGTATGATTTTTAGTTTCTTGCAAGCTGTTGATGCTGTGATACTAAAACAAGGCTTTGACAGAATAGCTTTGCAGGGAGGTCCTGGGGCACATTTCAGCTGCATTACTTTATAAAATAATGCAGATTTCATGAGGTTCATTGCTTCTGAATATGGATCCTCTTGTTAGCCCTTTTGGGAATTACAGAAGCCTTTTAAAGCAGAGAGGATAAGATTTCTTTATTTGGGTTGATGTATAGGAGATTGTGAATGAAATATTCAGTTTATTTACTATTCATATTCAATGATATGCTTTACACAGGATGGGCCCAGTGGTTTTCAGCTTCCTCCCTTTGGAAAGTTAAGTAGAGTGTGTGCCATAATGAGTAGCTGTTTATTCTCAGCGAGGCGTCATGTGGATATCTTGTGTTTTACCTGTTTTGGTGGCAGATGTCCTGCTGTAAACACCATGAATCAGAGAGCACTACGCTGAATGCATTAGTCTTAGTGAGTCAGTGAATTGATACATGCTCTTTGTTTGCTCCTCATTCTAATCTATTTTGCATGGGACAGGTGGGCACTGGGGTACGGAGTTATATGCTGAAAAGAGAAGAGAGCACTGCATTTGTGGGAATAGATGATCCACCTGGTGTCCAGGTATAATGGATTGATGGTGTGGAGGGACTTGGTGGTGAAATCTGAGGGTACACATCACTCAGCTGTTCAAAACAAGGGCAAATTAGAGTGGCATTAGTAATAGAATTAACAGGACTTCAATGAGGATCTTAAAACTAGCATGCAACAGATTGTTGTTAAAGGATTATGTAAAGAGATAAATGTTGTAAGCAGATCCCTGCATCTCTAATTTTGAAATCCTGAACAAAGTTTGTTTTTACTTTCCCAGCCCCTGCTCTGAACTGGATTCTTTTTTTTTGTCACATTTTAATTCTTTAGAATGTCACCCATGCCAATAAATGGAGTTCATTGAGCATCTGCTGCTGTTGTTAGGCCTGCTGAGTTTGGGTTTTTCACAGTGGGGTATAGAATAAATAGTGTTCTGCTTTGCCCCAAATGTGCCTTAGCCTATATGATAAGCTAGAAGCAAATATCACAGTATTAAAGCAACACACAAGATGCTGGAGGAACCCAGTGGGTCAGACAGCATTAATGGAGGGAAATGGACAGTTGATGTTTTGGACTGAGTCTTCAACTGGACTGAAAGATAGAAGGGAGATAGCCAGTAGAAAAAGGTGAAGGGGTAGAGCAAGAGCTGGCAAGTGATAGGCAGATCCAGGTGAGGAGGGGTATAGGTAGATGGGGTAGAGGGAGTGGCCATAGCGACAGACTGGGAGGTGATAAGTGGAGGTGACAAAGGGCTGAAGGTTGTGGAATCTGATGGAACAGTGAGAGGAGAGTGTGGGTAATGGGCAGGTGGAGTGAGCGGAAGAGGGGAAAGAGACATGGTGATGGGGGGCTGGGGTGTGCAGGAAAAAAACTGGGAGGAGAGAGAAAAGGGACAGGCAGAAGCAGCTTATTGGAAATTGGAGAATTCAGTGTTCATGCCGTCAGGTTGTAGACTACCCAGGTGGATTGAGAGATGCTGTTCCTCGAGTTTGCCTTCAGCCTCGCCCTGGCGGTGGAGGAGGCCGAGGACAGATGTGTCGGTGTGGGAGTGGGGGGAGAGAATTAAACTGGCTATTAAGTGGGAGCTCCAGATGCCAAGGTGGACTGAGCACAGGTGCTCGGCGAAGCAGTCGCCCAGTTTGCGCATGGTCTCCCTGATGTAGGGGAGGCCACGTCGGGAGCACCGGATGCAATAAACAAGGCTGGAGGATCTTCCAGGTGAGGCAAACATTCACATGAAGGTCTGTTTAGGGCCCTGTGTGGTGGTGAGGGATGAGGTGTAGGTGTTACAACTACACCAAGTGTCGGTGTAGGGACAGGTGTGACTCCTACTCCTAACAGGGGAATGTGCCTGGAGAGTGGGAGGGATGATCTACACAGTTCTTGCTACACTCATCCCAACCCCCATCACCATGTTTCTATCCCTGCCTCCATCTGCTCATTACCCACACACTTCTCCCACTGGTTCCTCCCTCCCCTCCACCTCCGCTGTTCCCCTCGGCCCTCCCCATCTCCCTCCCTTGATTCCATGCTCCACCTTCCTCTCCTGTCAGATTCCACTATCTTCAGCCCTTTGTCACCTCCCCCATCACCTCCCAGCTGCTGTTGCTACGCCCACTCCCCCTCCTGCGTCTGCTTATCCCCCCTCCTCACCTGGATCCACCTATCACTTGCCAGCTCTTGCTGCACCCCTTCCCTCCACCTTTTTATTTAGTGGCTTTCTTCCCTCTATCTTTCAGTCCATTCTGAAGGGTCTCCATCCGAGACGTCAACTGTCCATTTCCCTCCAAAGATGCTGTCTGACCCGCTGAGTTCCTGAGGCATCTTGTGTGTTGCTCCAGATTCCAGCATCTGCAGTCTCCTGTGTCTCCATCACAGTATTAAATATAACCTGTGAACATAACTTTCACTATTTTCCATTCAAGCTGTTTTCATAGGACTCTGAGCAACAGTCATTGATTGTATGTTTATATGCAATTATAGATTAGTGCAGAGAGGTACCTCCTGGATAAAATTGACTTTAAATCTAAAAGAATGTTGCAGCCCCACAAGCAAGATTTGTTTAATCAAGCCCCTCCTTATTAAGCTGTGCTAAATACACATCCCAGTCCTAGTGCGATAACCCACTGTGCCACCTTATCTTGTGATTCAATAACTTTTTAATATGAAATATTTTTCAGTTATTTTCCATGAAATATAATAGCAGTCTCATTAAGCACTTTCCAATATATTTATAAAATATATCAGAAAGCCTTGGAGTGTTAGAAGGTGAGTCACTTGTTCCAGGACATCAAGCCTTTGATCTGAACTTGCAGCCAGTATTTATATAGCTGGTTCAGTTCAGTTTCTTGAGGAGGGTAAAACCCAGAGACTAAGGAAAAACTAAATTAAAACAGTATATTTTTTCAGTTACATTTTAATGTTGCATTTGGGAATGGAAGTACATTTAGGGAAAAGTACTGAAAAGAAATAATGAAATGAAACATTTGAAAACTGAAGCATTCAAGAATTAATGAATAGAACTCAGTTGCCCTTACTGTGAAATGAAAATAAACAATATCCTAAAATAGAATATTGAGGCTTAGTATTTTGTAAACCCAGCTGTGCTCTCCAAATCGACATCACATTTCAAACAACCCCTCCTGTCGGTTTTGAATAAGCAACAACCCTTGTGCATTTAACATAGTAAAACATCTAGAATTCTTCAGAGGAACATCATTTAAGAAAATTTGACACTGGCATAATTGCAGGAGCGAGATTACCTCCGTGCTGAAGGAGCTTACAGTAATGGGGAGGGATTTGAAAATGATGTGTATTTTAAAATTTAACCGCCACGTAATTGGAAGCTTTTAGTAGGAGAGTGCAGGATCTGGTGCAAATTAGAACATGGGCAGTAGAGTTTAGGATGAGCTAATTGCTAAAGGTATAGGTCTTTAGGGAAACTTGCAAGTGGTGGTGGGTGTTTTGTACATGCTTATGTTAGGATTTTTATAATTTCATTTCCTTCCTTTTGATTTAATAATGAAATGGTAGATACAATAGATTTATTTCAAGCAGAATAGTTGAATAAGACTGCAAATAATTATTATAGAATTTAAAGAAATTGTAAGATTATCAATAGCTGTTTAACAATTCCTCTGCTCCCACCTCCCAATTTCTGTAATTAAGTGCTGGCACCTGTTTATCTTTGTGAAAATGATGAGCAACTGTAGTGCAGTAAGCACATCGGCCTTTGAGTGAACTTTCGCTATCCGAGAGGCACTGGATAGTGATCAACAGAATGTTGGCTGAGTTATTTCCCACTTTTTGGTGCAGGATCTCACTTGTGCATCAGCTGTCATCTTGGCCCCATAACAGCTGATGACCAGTAATATTTACTCTTTCAGCCATTTGGGGAGTCCATGAATTTTATAATGGGAAGCACACTTTGAACAACAGCAAAACTGGATTATATACTGGAATCAATTCTTCTTCTGTTTAAGAACACTAAAGTGCTAAGAGAAACAAACCAAGTCAATAACTAATAATTTCAGGAATTTTGTTTTTGAATAAATGTTGCAAGTGGAAGGGATATTGGATTCTGAGGAGGTAGAATGATACCAGTTATCTATCTTGGTAAAATGCAGTTGCTATGGTGTGTTGTTAAGATCCTAGTCTCTATGGCTTTGCAAAAGTGTTGCACCATTGCTAATGCCACTTTCAAGCTCTATAATGAATTTCTGAACAAATAGGATATAGTTGTAGGAATGATTATAAAGTGAATTGAGTGCATATGTCAAATATTTGTTTTTTAAAATTTTCTAAAATGGAAAGAATAAATTTAATTTGTTTGCTCTGTTTGTTCTTTGGACAGATTTGGGATTGTCCCCCCATCTCACAGCCCTGATGGCTGGTGGACAATCACTGGGTCATAGCAGTAGTACTGGGGACACTGGATTTAGCTTCTCTCAGGACTCAGGTAATTGTTCTTAATACTTAAAGCTGGCACTTGACAAGATGAAGGTCACTTGATGCAAAGACTGCATGTATTAAAAATTGACGATCTCCCCAACCATTTTTAAGTGTAACATTGCATTTATTGAATTGGTAAGGTTTGTCATTTGGATTTGTTAGACAAAATCATCCCCAGAATGTGATTTTGCTCGCATTGACTTAGCTGTATGATTTATAACTAACAAGTTGTGACTTCTGCATGCACTCTCTGGAAGACCTGAGAGGAAATACTTCAGGAATATGCAGTGTCATACTCAAGTGCCTGCTGGTGTGTCGGGGCATGCAACAGCTAAAGATTACTTTGTTTCTGAAGTAGCTTGAACCTGACATCTTTTGAAATGTGCAAGTTTTGTCCTTTTAGTTTATTCAGTTCCTTGACCCCATTATTTCCTGAGGGAAAGATAGTGATCATAGAATTCCATTAAACATTTTTCTTTAGCCTTTTCTTTTAAGCAGGTTAATATGTTGTGTTTTCACTTCCAAGGCTTGGTCTAATCTGATGCCATTGTCACCCCAGTTCCTGAAGAGTTCACATTAATAAACAGCCCACAATTAATGGTTCAAATTATAATCTATACAATAGTAGGCACAGTCCTTCTCCAGAACCAAAGGATTTTAATCCACTTTGGCAGTCCAGTCCAGCACTAAGAGAGTGTTACACTTTCAGAAGTGCAATCTTATAATTATATTCTAAATGTAGGACCTACTTCAGTTCCAGCTGAAGTGCTGTTGTACCACAAAAAGTCCTAGCCAACATTCCTTTCACAGCTAGTAAATTCTTAAAACATGTGGAATATTTCTAAGGAACTGAGATTAATTGTGCATGTTTTACATCCATTCTAATATGTAATTCACAGAAACCTTTGTTCTGGTGTTGTATTGTCTCAATTCATCTCTTTTCACAAACTATATTTTAGGCACTGATGTCATGCTATTGGAAGATTTCAATTCAGATGGAACTCATTATTCATACCACAATAACTATCCAAACAGAAGACGGAGTTCTGTGACAATTGGTGAGCTCCCAGAATCACAAGGTATTTATAGATGTGGTTTCTATTTCTGAGCTTTTTCCTTTAATGACTTTTTTGTGCGTTGCCATGCAAACCTCGTCAAAACATGCGAGTCTCCATCTCAGATAATTAAGAAATACATTTTTTATATCTGCCAAAGATGGAATGCCTATTCTTTCCCAATGGACATATACCAATCACCAGTGTTTAGGGTTCATGGTTAGGGGCTTTAACTAGACAGAAGCACTGTGGAGTTTAAACAGCTGAAACCATCTAACTTGCCACTACAAAGTACAGTAATAGTTCTCTTCTTATCCAGCTCGGCACATACCACTTTGCAACGTCAGCTGTACCTTGGTGGAAACAGTTCCAGTTAGCAGTACCAGACACAACCCTCTGGATTTCATTAGTGAGCTAGGAAGCTGGTTGATTGATTTTCAACAGTGGCCAATACCCTGCTTTAGGTATTAGCAAGTTTTCTTAAGAGATTGTTTGAACCAGCAAAGCCAAGGTGGTGGGTTTAGGCCTTTGTATGCTAAGCAGCAAGTACCAGTAAAGTGGCATAGTGCATAGGATAGTTCCTTATAGTTCTGCCCCCTGAAGAGCAGAGTGTGGACATATACCATACCCAGTCTATGTTGGTCCCAACATTTGGGAAACCAGGAACAGAAGTAGACCAATTAACCTTCAAGCCTCTTCTGCCAATGACTGAGACCATGGCTGACCTGTGAACTAGCTCCATGTAACTGTCATTCTCTTCTCAATACTGGTTATCAATCTTGCATTTAAAGTTAACAATTGACCTTGCGTTTTTTGCCCTTTGTTGAAGAGTTCTGAATTTCCACGTAGAAGTATTTTCAATCATTTCTGAAAGGTCCCATTTAGGTCATAGACAACATCATTTTGTCCTCAACTTCCATACCAACAAGTAGCTTCCATCCATGCCAGACTTCTTCATGGTATCTTGAAAAATTCAATCAGATTACCCCTTCTCTGAGATTCTACTGCATATTGCTTCAGTTTCAGTAATCTCTGAGTTGTACAACACAAACTGGCCCTATGGCCCACAATGTCCATGCTAGCCATGCAGTACCTCTACCTCCCATTTACTAACACTTGCTCCATAGCCTTTTATACATTGGCAATTCAAGTGGTCATCTGGATACTTACTAAATGTTGTGAGAGTACCTGCCTCCAACCCCCACTCAGATCCTAACCACCCTCTAGACAAAAAAGTTCTTCCTCAGATCTCCTCTAAACTGCTTATTCCTTACTCTAAACCCATGCCCTTCAGCTTTAGACACCCCCCTGATATAGGGAAAAGTTTCTCAGCATCTACCATTACCAATGCCTCTACACTCTGAGCCTCCTCCAGGCTAAAGAAAACAAACCTAATATATTTATATTATTGACATTATAATATATGTGTGTGTGTGTGTATATATTTATAGAGAGAGAGAGAGAGACTGAATAATTCTGGCCTGAGTAATAATCACATCCTGTCAAATTGAGTACCTTCTCTTTCCACAATTGTCTATTCTATGCCACTTGGCCAATTTCCTAGTCAGGTCAGTAATTAATGGTTAATTCTGTGATCTTCAATTTTAGCCGTCTGTTTCTTAAAAGGGACTTTTTGAAATGTCTTCTGGAAGCTCAAATAAACAATCCCTTGTTATCTCCCCATCCACTACTATAATTACCTGTTTAAAACAAAAATCCAGCTTGTTCATCAGATATTCTCTCCCCATTACAAATGTGTGCTGGCTCTCTCAGATCAATTGAAAATTTTCAGTGTTCAATCCATTCATGATTATACTTGTTCATAATTATATCCTGGCATCATACGTTTGGCCAACGGGTTAATAATTATATGGCTCCCCCTCTCATAGCACTTAGTCAGTGAAGTGTGCAGTTTCTAGTCTGAAGGAACAGTTGCCGCATAGAGAGAAATAAGGAAAATTACAGTTAGGACAAATATGTTGCATCTTGGAATCATTATCTTCTTCATTCTTACTTACATTAATTTTGATGAGATGTTTTCTCTGATATATTTTCAAAGAATATGTGGGATGCTATCCTTTATTTCGCTCATCATGTACAGTTATATGTAGAGCTTGAGCTACATCACCATTTTTGTTTGGATCTTCTTCCTGATGCCAAATGCAGTGTATGTTTGGTGTGTGTACATTTACATTATACCTGCTTTCAGTTAATAATTTCTATCAGCTACACAACATTAAATATTTTTGCTTGGATAGCTTGCAATGTGCCAGGTACCTTTTTGTGTACACATCTGTAACCGCACTGGTACATTGCTGTCGTTGATCAGGGTGGTCAGAGTGATGGAGGGATTTGGTGACATTCAAAGACTTAAGAATCTTTAGTCCCTTCTCGCTACAAACCTGAAGAACCTCTGTCTATGCATAGTTTAGCATTTATCAGGACCTTTTGTGAATTATCAGATTATCTTTTTAGATTTCGGATGTGGAGAGCATTTACAGCATACCTTCTCTTTCTCCCAGTTAGTTCATTTTCTATGTTGGGTAAGTCTGGGAAACATAAAAAGCACTGTATATTGGAATAATATTACAGCAAGGCCTTCAGGAAGCAAGGAGAAAATTACTAGTAAAAAAGATACTAGGTTGCACTTTGGTTTTTAAAAATTAATTAAATATTTTATTTTATTCCTTTTGCAGAGGAGGTTGACCAGTCTTCAGTCCTGCAAATCAAGGCAGATGTTCACAAAACTCTGGACAATTTTGCTGCCAGTTTGGCCAAAGCTATTGAGATGGATGCCAAAATGAGCCTATTTGGGGAGAATTGTTTACCTGGAGATTTGTTTACTGTTATTAAAACTGTACCTGGAGGTACCAGCAAAGGAAACAAAATCTCATCAGATCAGAGATTAAGGCTGGAGAGTATAGATGAAGGAATTGTTAATGATGGCACAGAGGAAGAGAATGCTCTGGAGGATTAAAGCAAACATTCAATGTAGGAAGGACATTACATTTATTTCTGGTGCGTTACATGGCTGAGGCTTAAAAAGTATCTATTAGTATGCCTTCATTTGTTGTACAATTATTCAAGTATTGATGTTTAAAATTATAGGCAAAGAATTCAAGCAGTAGAAAGATATCAAATGGGAGAAGCCAGAGAGGTTGCCATCTGCACCATCTTATTGCTAATAACTTTGCTGCAATTGTGTTAATTCTAGAAAATAAATATTTTTGCCTTCCATTAGTGACTTCAGTTGATAGCGGTGTCAATGCCTGCCTTATTGGGAATGAGAATGGGCAGTCAGTCAGCTGGCGTCAGCAGCAGGTTTTTCATGAAGGTAAATCAAGTAATTAAAAACTACGCAATTCCATGTCTTGAGCCTCAGTCTGTGTTCCAAACAAAAATTATGGTGAAGGTGTTTGGGGTGCTGGAAAGGGGCAAAGAAAGAGTCAATTAATAGTTCTTTCATATGGGCAAGAAGTTACTCTTAAGTATCAGTTTAAGAGTTAGTTCTAGTTTAACAAGCCCAAGGATTATATAGTTTTAAATGCCTGTTCTGAGATGTTTATAAAAATTAATGAACTAGAGGTGCTGCTTCATTTCCCTTTTAAATGTTTTGTTAGGTATTGATTTTTTTAATGTCACCAAGGTTTTTGGATGCCTGTGGAAATGTGCAAGACCCAACAGGAATAGAACGTAAGCCAATACTGCACATTGCTGAGCATTATGGTTCTGCCTTCAAATTATAGTAAGTGTACTTGTACTATTTAGCAAATACTCACTGTCAAGTGTTCATGTTTCTAAGCCATGTACTAGTCAATTTTTAAAAATTTGGACAATTTATGTCTAAATTGTGTACGTCAAACTAAAGTGTATTGAAGATTTGTAAGTTAAAACAAATGACAAATAGTCATTGCCATGTTTTATATTAAAATAAACCTGAACAAGTTATATTAACATTTATCCTTCAATAGGTTTGATGATTTTAAATATCTTACTATGCTTGTTCTTGGTGTCAAGTGCACTGAAGTGGGGTAAGATACGAGGACACCAGAGGAAAGGTAGAGTTGTGTGTTTGGCTGCTGGGGATATCAAGAATAAATGAAACCTAGATATGTATAAATATGGTTTTAATATTTGCTATAATGTTTTATGAGCATTAGAGTTCCTGGACAATATTATTACATTGGATAAGTAAATAAGATGGAGATGCAGTATCTGTTAGGAATACTTATCAACATGGTTATTAAATGGTATATCATATTTGGTATATTCATCTCTGCTATGTTACCTTTTCAGCTTTAGAAAAGTATTATCAATAATTACTTCTTTTGTTGGACCCAAGTGTATAAAGCAAAAATGCACGTTAGAACTGGCAAGAAAGAAATTAGTCATTTGGCTGTATTAACTCTTCAGGTGAGAATAGTTAACATATTTATTAACCCTTCAGGAGAGTTAGTAAACTTAGAGGTGTTTATTTAAGTCATCTTGTGAGGCAAATTGCACAAGTTATCTTTTTTGAGCTGTCATTTACAAGGGGCAATGTGAAGATATTGACTTTATACACAGCATGTTACAGTCTCTCTGACCATGAAACACAAGTTTGGACGCAGTACTTAAGTAATAATTGTTGAAGCCCCACTTGCAGTTCGGTTGACTTTTTGTTTAAGGAGGAATATACTTGCATTTGGGAAGTTTAATGAAGGGGTTGGCTAATGGGGAAAAATTGAGCAGGTTGGCCCTGGAGTCTGTGGAGAATAGAAGAATGAGAGGTGATCTTATTGAAACTGAAGATTGAGGGAGTTTGACAAGGTAAAAGAATTCCCCACAAAAGGGCAACAGAAACCAGAGAGTATAATTTCAGACTAAGGGGTTAAGTCAGATGAGGAGAAATTTCTTCTGACTGTTGTGAACTGTGGCATTCTCCTGGAGAGCTATGAAGGTTGAATCAGTAAATATTCAGGCTGAGGTTAACCGATTTTTGAACTATGTTACAGAAAAAGACAGTAAAGTGGAACTTGTGTCAAGATCGGTATCAGTCATGACCTTATTTGGATGAAGAAGTAGGCTTGAGTGGTTTGTTGCTCCAATTTCTTATATTCTATGTTAGAACTTTCAACCTTTTTAGTGGGTCACAGGAAAAACAAATGTAATTCTGATTTTTAGTGCACCAACTGACAATTAAACCAGTAGTTTTTTTAAACAACCAAAAACTTTAATGAATTCCCTCCCCCCCCCTCAGTGTACATGCATAACAGCAGGTTTAGAAAGGTTTCATCTTAACCCTCTTACTAGTGTTTTTTAATCTTCACACTCAAAACACTGATCCAAGCACATACAGTTGCACATTAGAGAATATTGCACTTGAAACCTCCAAGCATCTCATCCACAGAACATAATAATTAAAAGCAACTTACTTATTCTTTCCCACCTTTCTCATCCTAATTCATGCACACATTTTGCACAAAGAAATATTCATATTAAATGTACCCTTTTTTTTCCAGAAAAGGAACTAAAATAACACTAAGGCTTTGTAGGGAAAATATACTAAATTTTCTGTAATACAAATTTCTTGATGCTCTTTTTTTTTGAATCTGGACAATTAATTATTCATCATCTTCATTCTCTTGACCAGAGCCTTCTGAACGGTCACCTTCCAACCGATCTGTGTAATACAAGCCATTAAATATTAGTCTGTGTTTAAAATCTTACTAGTTCAGAATCTATTCAGGAAGATGTAATAAAACTGAGGCAGGTTGTTAAAACAATGTTCACACAATTAATACTCATCTAGCTTTTGAACAAGCTGTCTTCCACAATATTTTTAAAAATCATTTTTAATTACCTTGAATATACCATTTTGGACCAACTTTTAAATTTAGAGTTGTTACACAGACTTAGTGCTACAACATGTTGCCTAGAAACCTAATAAATGACTGTTTTCCATTTTGGGAATCTCTGAATAACAGAAGCCAGCTTGATGCAGAAAACAACATGGAAGATTGACATACTTCAGAATTTACTTTGCACATTGAAAGAGAAGAGATTAACACTTGGGGAATCTAACTACCTTTCCTGAATTTTAAATTTAGTGCATTTTGTGTATCTCAATGATTTCAAGAAATGGGTTTCATGGAAATCAAAACACAAATTGCAGATACTGGAAATGTGAAATAAAAACATATAACGTGGGAAATAGGTAGCAGGTCAGGCAGCATTTCTGGAAAGAGAAAAATGTTTTAGGTTGAATACCCTTCATCAGAACTGGGAAATAAAGCAAATAAATTTGTATTATGTTGCAGAGAGTGTGGGGAGGGATAGGACAAGGGGAGTCTTTTGGTTCATTTGTAAAAACAGTCATCTGGTGTGTGTGTGTGCGCGAGAGAGAGAGAAAATCTGAACAAAGGAACATAAAAGCTGTGAAATGCAGAGCTGTAGGACATGTGCTGCTAATGGGGAGTGAAAAGCTGGACTGGTCAGTTCTTCTGGTACAGATTGGGAAAGCATGTTGCTCAAAATTGTAGAGTTCTCTCAGGCCTAGTCAGATGATGTGATAATTGGGCCTTTTTTAGAACAGCACAGGAGGCCACAGACACTAAGGTCAGAGTAACAGAATGAATAACAGGCAACAAGAATTGCAGGGTTGCCCCTGCAAATTGAAAGCAGGTGCTCCGCCAAGCCATCATCCGATCTGCATTACATTTCTCCAATGTGGAGGAGACAATATTGTGAACACCAAGTACAGTACATTGGCGGNNNCGGGGAAAAAAAGTGCAAGTGAATTGCTACTTCACCTAGGAGGACTATTTAAGTTCCTGGATTCTGGGAACAGGTAAAAGAATAGGTGTTACATCTCCTGTGGTTGCATGCTAAAGAGGGGGAACAGTTAGTAGAGATGGAAGAGCAGACTAGGGAGTTGGAAAGGGAATAGTCCCTTCAAAAAGGGAAGAAGGAAGGTTATGTCTGGTGGAGGAATCTCACTGATAGTGATGAAGGATGATTTGTTGAATGTGAAGATGGTGAGGTGGAAGGTGTGGACTGGGGACCTCACCTTTGAGAATCTAGTAAAGAACAATTGCCATGGCACTGGAAACAAAGCTTGTTCGGTATACTCTGCTAAAGGTTTTTTTTGAAATTTTAGTAGACTTGATTGGATGACCTTAGACTGCCTTACCTGAATAGTTCCTTCAAAAATATAAAATCCATATGATGTTGATTAAAGAATGCTTACATAGCATTCAACCTATCACCAGGGTTTACTTTATTTGTATGTGGATTACTCTAGGAGCTAAACTGATTCACTATAAACAAGCCATGGTGCGCACAGTTCTTACCTGTTCGAATATGATTGAGCGAAGCCAACATTCTTAGCATGAATGAAGCCGGAACTGTGATTGTGTTTCTGGTCTCCTCTAACATCAATTCATTGCGACTGATCACCTGCCAGGGAGAACCCAATTATTAATGTCGATAGTGGGTACTCTTCTCCCACCATTGGTGAGGAATTTTTTGCATAAATTTAATACTCACTAAACTCTTAACAATAATGCAGCAAATTCTGTTGAGCAAAAAATAAAACTTTAATGTTTCTATTTAAAATCATATGGTAAGACTATTACAAAGATTGGAGAATGCAATTGTCGTAAAAGAAATTAAGTCACATTTTTCTTCCTACAAGACTGGTAGGTGCAAAGATGCTGGAATTACAATGAAGACTTAATGGAATTTCAAAGGATTAAAGCGTCTTGGAGTGAGACGTTTTACAGAAATCTTCATGGATGCACTTTGATCCTCCATTCCAGCCCCATTGATCAGACTACTGGAGACAACTGCATTATTTACAATTGGCCTGATTTGACAACTGTAAATTCTGTGGTGAACCTGCTATGAATTACCTTCGGGCATTAGTCTGAAAGTACCTGTTAGTCAGGACACCATTCTTAGCCATACTGTGGGATGCACTATTTTTGATATAGCTGGCACGGTCAACTGACAAATGCCTTGAATCATGACTGGTAGATCCAGCTATTTTGACCATGCAGCAATAGATGGTTTACACATTGTGAATGTACAATTTATAGGAAAATAGCAATGCAAGTTGAAATTCTAGGTTGACTACAGCAAACTGGAATGTGATGGAGAAAACTTCATACCCCTAATTTATAGATGTCAAGGCCACAATATAAACAAACACCCTGTTACACTCTCTGGGGATCATCTACAAAGGAAGATGCATTACCTAAATGTGGATTTGGGAGAAGCACAAGTGCAACCTCTGCCCTATATTTAACATTGCTCCTGGTTACCACTACTCCTGACTTTCATTCTGACCTCTTCTGCCAAGCACAGTCTGAAACCCACAAATCTTTAGCTTCCAAATTTGACCCACACCCCAACCCAACTTACTTAAGCACCACACAAGACGAATATTGCACAGCTCTTTTTCCACCAGCTTTGACTTCTTCATAATGTGGTTCAATATTTTAACACAGATCTACCTACACAGCCAGCTGTCCACATTTTTTTAGGTCCATAATTAGCAATGAGAAGGTAGTTTAGTGGGATCCTGACAATTGCTCCTTTGTGGTGTTCTATTCTAATGCAACATTCTATTTTGTTTACTGATGGGAAATCTGAAATTTAAAGTGTAAATTTTTTTTTTGTGTAATGTTATTACTTACCTTTCGATCTTATCACTGCCTTTTTAGTACAGCAAACCTGCTTTAACAATATTTATGACACAAATGTTTTTCGATCAATTTACACGTCAAAAATGTCAGAACTGATTGCACACCTCATCTGCAAGTTTTCTGTCAAAGGCTGGTATTCCTTCCAGTGGTGTCCAAATCTTGACATCATAATCTATACCAGAGGATGCCAAAACTACATAAAACAGAAACAATAAATTGTACATCAATGCATATTTAGATCATTAACAACATTATAAAAGTGGGTAATGGCCAAAATCTTTTAGGCTAAATTCATTTTTAGGATCACTACACTAGTTCTCTAAATAACTTAGTGCAGAATTATTGACATCACTGCAGTCTTGTCATTCTGTGAATAAACCCAAGGGCCTTGTCACATGGACAATGTTGATCCAATGGTTTAATTCACACTCTAGAAATGATAGCATGGTTCTCCTTCAGCAAGATCATGTTAATGAATGTAGCATATCCTTCTGATGCCAACTCATGATTATGGGTACTCATTGCAAAAATGTGGTAATATAAAGTGCCAAAGAGTTTCCTTGTGCATTTTAAGAAATAGTGCAAACATTTTGAAGCACTTTCTTGATTTATATTTTATATAACCTCCATCTTCGAAAGAAATGTGTTTTCCTTTAATTTTGTCAACTTTCCTGGTCAATCAATCTCTTTTGGTCACAGAATTCTAATGTGAAAGTCATCTCAAGGGCCTTAAGAAAAGTTTGTTTCTAAAATTGTGATCGTTAACTATCTTACTGGATCAAGAATGGTAAAAAGAGGCCTCTACTGGTACTAGTTTTATTTTTGTCTCAGTAATCTGACCAGCTGTTGAATTTCATCATTTTTCTTTACAAAAACTTGCCTTGACTCAAGTTAGTCAGAAAAGAACAGTTTTAACATTCTTGATCAGAACCTACTTAAGAATTAGTAGGTTGGCTTGCATACATTGAATAATTATTGCACTGAAATAGAATGTACATTGACGTAATTCTTTGTTATTTGTTAAGCTTATAATATGCATTTACACAGCCTCATCTAAAATTAAGTACTTTTGGATATAGTCCTATTTTGTTATAGAAGAGAACCATTTACAATTCCACTGATCAATTTAAATTTAAGACCAGGATAAAATGCTCTATGGTTATTTTAGGCAAGCTATACTTTGTTACATCCCCCTTAAACAGAAAATAATATAGAGAAGCGCAAATACATTCCAGTCCATCACGTTGTCCAAATTGTTCAGTCTTTTGTCACAAGTCCTGTAATACAATCCTACTGTTCTTCCATTGCCTCACACTTTGCACAATACTGCTTCTTTAACCTGAGCAATGATTCTTTTAAAAATGTTAGACACAAGGTGTGGTCAAATTTCCTATGAATTAAGGACCTTTACAGCAGTCACATTATTAACATGCTGCTCATATTGCTACCCATTACTAAATGTTAAGTGTTTAACTTTCATTTAGTGTAAAACTCCAAAGGGGTGTGGCAAGGGTGTGAGTGGTAATGGAGTAGATGCTAACAATGATTATACCTAAAGGAGCAGCATGTTTGTCTTTTTTAAAATCACTGGTTGCAGGCTAACAAAGAGGATAAATCATGAGACATGTGAACCCTTACAACAAACATGCCACAATTCACAGATGTCACTATGTGAGAGTGAAGAGTTACTGTAGGGTACTGATGTAGAGCAGTCTGTAACCAGCTGGTATTGAACAACATATCTAGCTTATCAACTAATTATTAAGACAAGTAATATTACTAAGGCAAATCAGTATAGAAAACACACTTCCCAGAATGTATAATCTATTTGAAATTGAATGACAAGAGGTTTTTAAATTAGTTCATTAGTTTTACAAATCAACTTTGAGCTAGGCAGAATGCAGTCTAGAAAGTTGTCCAAACTGAAAAACCCTACGCAATTTGATTCACCAACAAAGTATGAAGGAGAAATTTTAACGGTGCTTTTCACGTAATAAGTATGGGAAGCAGTTAAATAAAGAAGAATCTGTAACAGTTAATTACAACACTACAAAACATTGCATTATTCATATTTTGGAATGTTAAATCATTCTACAAATGTGTGTTCCATATAACATGGTAATATGCCTTTATCAACTAATAAAATCAGAGGGGCCATCCATCTAGCGAAATAGGCAGGAAAGTCCCAAGTCAAAGAGAGGGCAGCCCAGCACTTTGAAATTGGATTAAAACTGCCACAACTGTACTTGCATAGAAAGATTGAAAGTGGGCGACCCAGTTTAATTAAAAATTGTAGACATTACTAGCTATAGTTTTCAGTTGGGATTATGCTTATGCTAAACAAAATTTGTCTCGTGTACTATCTACAAGGAACAGGGCATGGGAATGATGACCTGAATTCCAGAGCAATGTTGCACAGAATTCAGGTCCTTCAGGACCAAATGCTTCCCTGCAGGTTGATGCAGCAGATCCCTGTGTTATTTATGCAGACGTGGGCTTACCTTTGTACTGTAGATGGAAGTGCTGTGTTTCAACAAGACTGCCCCCAGTTCCAGCCTGTTGATATGCCAGGTGGACTGAAATGAAGTTCCGGTTCCCTGTCCCCAGGTGAAAATCCTATCCAGAGGAGGGAAGTATCAGTGATCAGGATGACAGGTAGGCTGGGTATGCAACTGTGCATCCGGCCCAAGTATTGCTTTTGATTACCAGCATTGTGCTTCTGTAGGTGCAAAGGAGGAGGAACAATAGTCCCCTGATAAATAGTCCTAAATGTAATAAGAGGGATATATATGGATGTATTTGTTTTGACTTGCTGCTTCTGTTATACATGAAATAAAACTTAGGCTGGGTTAACACTTTGATAGAACTTTTCTTAGGTTACATTCCAAATATAAGCATAATTATTAAACATAACTTGAATAATGAAATTGTCCATTGATTATTTCTTCATAATCCAGGTTCTAACTAATAAATGTTCTCCAATTTATAAACTGCATTTAGGGAACAAATAAAAAGATACCAGAAAGGCTGTCAGTCTATATTACACAATCATTTTAGGCAATTCCACCAAATGATCTTCACCCTCTTCCCACCTGACATTTCTTTGCATTGATGATAGTTAAGAGCATTTATATCACCAATCTTCCATGAAATTCAACTGAATGAGTTGAGGGATTTCAAAGTGCAAATGGCACCATTTCCCACCTGCTGGGATAGCTAGATTTTACATTTTGAAACCGCAGAAACTGGATCTCTGAAATAAAAACGGAAAATGCTGGAAATACTCAGCTGATCATGCAGCATTTGTGGAAGGAGAAACAAGAGAGTTAACATTTCAGATCAAAGACCCTTCTTATCAAAAAATCCTAAGATGCAGGAAATCTGAATTAAAAGCAGAAGATGGTGCAAACACTCACCCAAGCAGGCAGTATTTATGGAAAGTGCTCATCAAACAACTGGAAATCAAACTTTAATTTTCCATCACACTCTGACCGACCTGCCTGTGGCTTCCTGCACCATTCCAACACCTCACCTTCTGTCTTGGCACAATGCAGCCTATGGACTCGATATCAAATTCAACAGTTTTAGATAATTTGGTTCTTATGTTTTTATTAGAACTGGCTAGTTCTGTGGTAAGGTCATCCATCCATAATATTAACTCAGATATTTTCCCCTCCCCCTCTCTAGACACAGCCCAAGTTGCTGGGTATTTCCTGCATTCTCCTTTTGGTTTAAATCTAGCAACAGCTCTGACCTACATTTCACAACCTTTACTTCTACTTTTGTTTTCTTTCTAACTGCCTTCATGAATCTGTCAACCAGACAGCTCTGGAACCAACGGAACCCTGATCCCACCCGATAAGGAGATTTTTCCTTTTCCTGTCCATCTCTTCCCACTCACTTTGCAACTTAAATCTCATTTGTTTTCTCACTTTCCCAACTCTGATGGAGAATCTTCAATCTGAAATTCTACCCACGTTTCTCTTTCCTGCCTGACCTTTTGTGTGTTTGCAGAATTTTCTGCTTTTATTTGCTAGATTTTAAAATATTTGTGTGCCCAAAACAATCTGTTGCCTGAAAATAAATCTGCCGTTCTGGTTTGAACCCTACTTCATGAGAAAAGGTAATTTTCTGATATAAATGATCCATAACGTAGATAGATAATATTTGAGCATTATAAAATTGCCTCCATGACACCTCTCCTACTGTTGGACTGTCACCCACTTTCAATGATAGTCTTCCTACTAGGAAAGATTTTAAACATGTTTTGAAAAGCTAGGTGGATGGCAAGGAGGACAAGATAGAACCTGTGTTTACACAGCACTTCCACAATGCTTTATAGTTAGGAAAGTACATTTGAAGCGTGGTCACGATTGTAATGTACAAACACCAACTGCTAATTTGCACCCAGCAAGGTTATACACACTACAATACAATGATGGCCAGATAATTTATGTTGGTGATATCAGTTAAAGGATAAATATTGGTATGTACAACGGGGATAAATAACTTCCCATTTCTACTCCGAAGTGGCATTGTGGGGTCTTTTACATTGAACTTGTTGGGTAAACAATGCTTTAGTTCTGCGCTTCACACAAGAGACAAAACATCCAACAGTGTAACTCACTCAGTACTATAGTGTTGTGCCAGCCTATGTTATATGCTCAACTTTTGAAAGTGGGACAAATCCACAACTAATGGAGACACAGTGCTACCAATTGAATCACAACTGACAATACAAGTTTGAGGAACGTGATGGAGAAAAGGAGGATTAACAACTTGCAATTTAGAACATAGAGAAGTACAGCACTGGACCGCCCATTCGGCCCATGGTGTAATGTCGATCTTGATGCCAGTTTATATTAAATGTCTTCCTCCTGTGTATCCCTTCATATTCATGTGTCTAACAGTTTCTTAAACTCCACCAAACTGCCTGCTTCCACTACTACCCTGGTAACCTGTTCCAAGGCACCTACCAGTCTCTGAGTAAGAAACACATCCCTCACAATGCCTTTAAACTCCCCCCCCCCCCACCTTAAAAGAATTGAATTTGAATGTACTTAATGCGAAGAAAGTTGTTCACAAATTAGCAACTTCAAGAGGGGATAAGTTCGGAGGATGTGACAAAATCTGGACGAAGGTAGATTTGAGAAAGGTTTTTAAGTAGGGAGGAGTGGAGAAGTTTTGGGAGGTATGTACAGCTAGTAGAACCTGGTACCTGAAGATTCCTGCCATCAAATATTAGGGGATGGTGAAGACAGATAGACAATGTTTTATGGTTATTTTAAGGGAATGACTTAAAATCAAAGGCAAGCAAAGGCATAAACAGAAAGTGGAGGGAGGTGTAGGCAGCAGCAGAATCATCAAGTACATAAAGGATGTACACACTTCTGCATACGTATTATATGTATGTGTTTTAAGTGCACCTCCAAAACCAGCTTTAAGGTTGACACTTAATACATGGTGATTAATATAAAACATGCCAATTGGAAAAATTCACCAGAGCTATAAAACAAAATGTTGGACTACACGTTCCATAGGCCAAATTTGACCAGCATTCTGCCTCAGCTATTGGACCCCTACATTTCTCAGCTGCAGGTATTCCATTTCCCTCTCTGTCCCTGGGTTTCCTGCTGCCCATCAGATCACATGCCTCAGGTTCATCTTGGACAATACTTGGATAACCGATACCCAGGAACAGTCAATCTGAATATGCTCTTCCTCTTTTCAGTATCTCATTTAAAAACACATCTAGTTAAGGCCAGTTGAAACAGCTTAATCCCATCTACATTCAGAATCCTACCATTTTCTAAAAGTTAGCCACAGACACACAGCTAATTAACCATGGTATCCATATCATACACACATTAAAATAGCTAACATTCATTTCTGCCTTTTGCAGATGGTAGTGCACAAACAGGCTGCTTTTGTAGCTGACTGGAGCCAACTTAGCAAGTTACCTGGGGACAGGGTTCAGGCAATTATGGGCTATAGAGCTAATAGTCAAACAGTAGACTGGTGATCACCAATGACAGTATGCTCATACATAATCCTGATACTCACATATAACTATTTCTGCTACTTTACAAGACCCAGATAAGTTTAAATGTATGCCAATCTTCTGGCCCCTCAACTTGAACATATCTCTGGACTCTTCACATTTCAGAGCACCAGAAAAAAAATACTCAGCTCAAGCGACACATTCAAAAGGCAACAACACCGTATCACTTCAAGTGATCCTTGTATTCATCAGCTCAAATCCCAGCACTTCTTGGACAGTAAAAAAGTGGTTGAAAGGCAGGGAGTAGAGCCATACCAGAGAGAAAGTGGGAAGGGTCAGCTGAGTTTTCTGAAGGACTGATATCAGCCCTAGTTACTTTGTGCAACTGCACATTGCCTTATGTTCTATATATATTTAAAAATGTG
>JARFYF010000074.1:87071016-87083864 GCA_030265395.1 Rhina ancylostomus
CGTATGCATCTGTCTTTTACATATTGGACTAGAACACAAAACATTAAACATGGTAATTTTAAGGTCATGGGCAGTTGGATTATCAGACAGGTCTATCACTACCATGCTGTACATTATATTTTTCATATCTGAACATTATATTCCAGAATGTATGATCCCCATCAGCCCAATTAAATTACTGGATCGATTAATAACATGTGGAATGATATTTCACTGTAGTTTCAACCTCATTCAGCAGTAACAAAACAACAATAGAAAATGCCGCAAACACTCAGCAGGTCAGGAAACAGTCAGTGTTTCAGGTCTAGACCTTTGTCAGATTCGTCTCTTTCCACAGATGCAGCCTGACCTGTTGAGTGCTTCCAGCATTTTCATTTTTGTTTCAGATTTGCAGCATCTGAAGTTTTTTTTGATTTTCAGCACAACTTGCTCATCATTTACTGTTATAAACATGGAAGCCCAACGTAGCAGCCTCTGTCTATCATAATGAGAAAATAAGTAAACTTAATTGATTGAAGGAGTAGTGATTGAATCTAACCTAAACTAATTCAATATGTTTACTTTCTCTAACGTGTTCAGATTCCTAAGTGCAATATATTAATTTTGTCTTAATACATCTTCAAGCAGCCATAAACACTGAACGTACCCTAACACTCAGCAGAGGCTCACTCACTAAGGTGAGAGGATGAGAGTCTGATAAAGGCTATTTGGCTTGAAACATTAACTCTGTTTCTCTTTCCATTGACACTACCTAATCTGCTGAGTGTTTCCAGCACTTAGTTTTTATTTCAGCCTTACAATATTGCAGTTTTTTTTATTTCAAAAAAAACAAAGTAGCCTTCCCTCAGTAGAAGTTTGCAAAAACCTGAAATTTGATAATTTGGTCACATCATACTCTTAATAATATAACATGAGATAACTGTTTGAAACTACTTAAAATACACAGCAGGTTAGTCAGCATCGGATGTAGGATATTCCCGAGGATAGATCTTAAGACTGCAGGTTTAATGAGAAAGTCTAATTGATATGTTTATGGACTTTCAAAAGGCACATAATAGACTGACTTGTCATTAAAACTGAAAAGTATTGGATGATTTAACAGGAATGGATTAACAGGAAAAAAAGTAGTAAACAATTGTTTTTCTAGAGTGGAGGGCAGTAAACAGTTATACACTGCAGTGGTTGATATAAAGACTACAGACCTTTTAATATATTAGTGACTTGGACAGACGATGAGCAATTTCAAAAGGTTTGCTACTGAGAATATTTTAAAATGTAATAAACAATCAAAATGATAATTGCACAAAAAAACAGACCAAATCCCCAAAGTGATGGAAGGCATCATTTACAGAGCTATTAAGAAGCATTTACTCATTTGCATGCTCAATGATGCTCAGTTTTGATTTTGCCATGACCACACAGCTCTAGACATCATTAAAAAGTCTGGGTTAAATATGAATAGAAGAGATGAAACCCAAAGGTAAGGTGAGCCAGCATTATGGTGAGCATGCCATCAAGAGGCTCAGGTGAAATTAAAGTCAACGAAGAGGGTGCAGAAGAGGTTCACCAGGATGTTGTTTGCATTGGAGAGTATTAGTGGTAAGAAAAGGTTGGACAAACTTGCGATTGTTTCTCTGGAGTGCTGGAGGCTGAGTGTCGACCTGATAGAAGAGTATAAAATTATTAGAACCATAGATAAGGAAGATAATCAGAGTATTTTTCCCCAGGACAGAATTGTCAAGTGCTGGTGGGCATAGCTTTAAGGTGAGAGGGGGAAAATTTAAAGGAGATGTGCAAGGCAGGTTATATTTTTTTCACACAGAGGACAGCATGTGCCTGGAATATGCTGCCAGGGGAGGTGGTGGATGTAGATATGATAGAAAAGTTTAAGAGACATTTAGACAGGCACGTGAACAGGTAGGAAATGGTGGGATATAAATCAAGTGGAGGAAGATGGAGTTAGTTTAAATTGGTATTATGGTTGGCACAGATATTGTGCGTTGAAGGGCCTGTTCATGTGCTATACTGTTCTATGGGCTATTGTACAAAGGAAGATGATGGAGGTTATTAATGGTTGTTTATCATAGCCAAAGGGCATCACTACAGACATTCCTCAGATAATGTTCTACACCCAAGCATCTTCAGCTACTTTACCAATGACTTTCACCTCATTATAAAGTCATAAGTAAGGATATTTGCTGATGACTGCACAATGTTAAACTGCATTTGCCTGCTCAAAAAAGGCATGCAATAGAACCTAATCAACAGTCAGGTTAATTGCCACATATCAACAGACCTGATATGTGGCAATTAACGTTTGTGCACACAAATGCCAGGCAAATGAGACACAACCACCAACCTTTGATGTTGATGGCATTACCACTGCCAGGTCTGCCATCCAAGAATCATCACTAACAAGAGCCTTAACAGAACCAGCTACATAAATATTGTGACTGCAGGAGTAGATCGAAGACCGAACACCCTGTGGTGAGTGCCTCAATTCCTGACTCCACCAGTTTAAGCTGTCCAAAAAGTGAATTGGAAAACAATTTTTTAAATATATATTTAGACTTACTTTAAGCAATCAGAGTCATTTTTCCTCCTTTTTATTAATTCCAAACGTCCAAATAAAATATCTGTAGTCTTACTTGTATTCATTTTTTCTTCTGAATGCTCTTCCGGGGTTTGTATTTGCTGAGATTCTTCCCGACTGCTTTGTTTGCTTTGAATTCCAGTTCCCCTAGAAGTTGAAGCCAAATTGTTCCTAGCATTTCAATAAAACAAACTGTCAACTGACAACAAGTCAACATTTAGATATTCAGGCTATTGTAAGGAGAACTAACATTTACAGGAATAATTATTCTCCTGTTTTGTATTTTGCCGCACAGTGAAAACTTTGTAATCTGGCACACTCCAGTAACCGGCATTTCAGAGGGAGCAGCCAGACCAAGAGAAGGGCAGCGAGTGAGTGAGTGGTCAGGCTGGCAGAGGACTTTGCAAATGGGGAGGCAAAACCGATAGAGCAGCAGAGTAAATCTTGATTAACTAGAACCTCTAAAATCTGGCATGTGTTAGATAACAGAGCTTTTATAGTATTTTTTAAAAATAATTTTACTATTTGTGATACAACATCAGCAGAAAATAACGACATTTGAGGTATATTTTATAGAAAAAAATCAATTCATTTTCTTTACTTTTAGAGCATCAAAATGTTAAACCACCAAAAGCATTGACTACTTCAATGACATCGTAATCAGAGTATAGGAACATGGAGACATTCCTTTCAGTTACTCCAACAATCACACAAGTAAATGAATACTGAACGATTTATACAATAACAAGATGCAAAATATTCTTTTACTTAGTTGTAACAAGAAGGGAAAATGTTGGAAACACTCAGCAGGATCATTTTACAGGAACATTAACTCCATTTCCATTGATGCTGCTGAACCCATTGAGTGTTTCCAAAAATTTTCTGTTCTTATTTCAGATTTCCAGTCAGCATTTGGTAATTTTTTTGAATTTTCTTTTACTTCTTTGTATTTGGAAAAGTTGGTACATTTTCAGTTGGAACTTTTGCTTCAAATAAATATAACTATTATTCTTAAGCAATTCCTAACTGCATTTCTAAATGCAGTTCATGGTGTCAAAACAGCTGCAAGATAAATAGTCAAACTTTTTTGTTTCTCCCAAACTGAAGAACTGGCTGAAGAACTCCTTTTCAATTGAAAGACCTGTAGACAGCTCATTTAAATTGTAGTTGAAGTAATACAAAAATGCAATGGTTTAATAATGCTTTCAAATCTGCCATTTCAAATGTAAATTAACTATGATCAAAAGGTATTTTTTCTTTCTAAAACCAAATATGGTTCACATCTTAAAAAGTATCAACATTTTACCATTCATATTATCCTTACCATTCATCAGTAAAGTTTAGCTTGATTGTGCTGGCAGTGGTTCCCTCTGTACTATAATGCAAACTTAGAACTGGTTCAGCGCCTGGTGTTCTGATACTTGAACTATCTGTACTGCCACCTGCGAAGATTAAAAACCCACATAAGAATGCCTTACACAAGATGGGTGGAAAATTACAGATTACAAAAGAAGTACACTTTTCACAGTACAATCAACAAATTCTTAAGGTTCCAGCTGTTATAATAACAATTTTATAATTTAATTACAAAAATAAAAAACAAATATTTATTAATGTTATAATTTCAAAAAATTCTCACCAAATTTGTCTATGATAATATTAATTAACAGATTAACAAGAAAACACTACAAAACATTTTTGGAATTAAAATAGAAAAAAACATAGCAAAAAGCATCGATAAAGGGGAAAAGAATCTTAAATATGTTAAGTTACAAATATTTAAATTCTGATTCAAAATTAATTGTGAATCCAGGTTTATTTTGTGCATGTTTCTTAATTGTATTCTCTTGTGCTTAAGAAGTGAAACTAAGAACTACAGTTGCATAGTAGTTATGCTTTAGAACTCATAATCCAGAGGCCTGGACTAACAATCCACGCACAAGTTTAAATTCCACCATGGCAGCTGGGGAATTTAAATTCAATTAATCAAATTCATCTGGAATAAAAAGCAAATTTCAATAATGGTAACTGTGAAACTACCAGACTGTCATAAAAATTCATCTGGTTCACTAACATCCCTTACCTGGTCTGGCCTATATGTCTCTCCAGACCCACAGCAATGTGGTTGACTCTTAACTGCCCTCTGAAATGGCCTAGCAAGCAACTCAGTTCAATCAGGGATGGGCAATAAATGCCAGCCTTGCCAGTGACGCCCATATCCGGTGAATGACTAAAAAACACTCAAATGTGTATGCTGTGTTAATGCAAACTACATTTCAATCTAGTTTAAATCTTCATTTGTTGGCTACCGAAGTGATAAGCTCTCCCAAAACATTGCACAAACATTTTTCCAGAATTTGGAAAGGAACCCAAGATTATTCTTCCAGATCCAATGAATTTCCTCTAAATGGTGCAGGCAGAAATACAAATATCATCTGAGGTCAGATGTCCAAATACAAACCTAAATTTCAGAGTTTAATGTGTACTATTCAGGAGAAAGTAGTCATTTATTTTGTTCCTATGCCTCTTGCTGGGAAGTAGCAAAATGATAGTTCGTACACATGGTTAGGAAATAGATGAAATGTTTTAATTTTTTAAAAATGAAAATTTAAAGGAAGTATTAAAAAAAACATGCATGGCCAGGAGCTCCTTTCCATTGATTACAGAGATAGGGGCTTCTATCAAGACTGCATTTACTCTGGAAGCTAAATCACACTCATACATCGTGTAACTTCCAACACCATTTTCTCCTTAACCAGCAGCATTGAATCACTGAGAGTTACAACTCAGGAAGCCATATGAATCATTGTACATGTTCATTTAAGATCGAAGCAACGTACCACTTGGAAAAACAAATCATTGCTTCTAATTTTTTTTCCAAATTATAATTACCTCTTTTGCCACAGAAATTCAAATGAAGAGGGTAAAAAGAATAAAGGGAAAAATGAAACTAATTGATTTTATAACACATGCTGTGGGAAGGGAGAGGAGGGTGGGATGGAAGAAAGAACATTTACCATTATTATAGATCTATACCCATCCAGACAAAGACACCAATAGTGATTAAAAGCATGATAGTTATCAAATAAATAACTCTTTTCGGTAAATGATTTTTACTAGATCGGATTTCAGAGTGAAGGGAACTATTGAAAGAAGTGCACTCAGAACCATAGGCTTCCCCAAGAAACTGTTTTCTTTCTACCCATGTTCCATACCTGAAAGCTAGTTTGATTGACAGACTTTGAATTTTGGGGTTGGGTAAGTGGGGGAACTGAGTGGCATCACATTGTGGGTAGAGTGTTTAGGAAGGATTTGAATGATTAGAAGGGGTTCAGCAGTTTTGCAGAGAGCACAGGCAGAGAGCTGGGGTAAGCAAGTGATAAATGTGATCTCATTGGACCACCAGAAAACAATCTGGCCTCTCCTGGTCCATAAACGGCATTGTAAAGATACTTATGGATCAATATCATCTTATTTCCTTTTCCTTTCCAGTCTCTGAGGCTGGTGATGCCTGTCAATACAGGTTCATACGGAGCCTGAAAGGGTCCTCGAGAGTTTCCATAGTCAAGCCACCTCCTAGGTTTGGTCTGGTTGCCTATCTCTTGTTCCAACTCCATTCAAATTAAAAATAGACAAGCTTGAGTATATTTGAAATTTTCATCACATTTTACTTCCAAGCCCAGCCAAACATTTTGGTGGTTAAAATTACCTCCAATGTTTTTAGAAGTCCAAGGTTACTTTGTTTTCAATTTGCTGAAGTAAATGACATATTTAGCTGAAAATTGAAATCCTGGGATACCAATTTGCTTAAAGGATATTAAAATTCAAATAGCAAGCAAATGTGAAGTCTGAAATTCAGACAGATCTTGCCAGGAATACAAAGGATGTCAGTCAGCATCTGTAATTGATGAACAGAACTGCCATTTTCTCTTTTATTCATTTGCTGTATTTTTTCCAGCATTTTTATATTTTTTTTAATTTTTGCTGCTTCAGAGCTCTCATTGCCGACATCTTCCCATATTTAACAACCATCAATTTTCCAGAACTTTGCTGCAGTCATTCTCTGACATATATTGACTGGCTGTGCCACAATGCCTCTAACTTAATAGATGCATCCTTGAATTCTATTTCCTTCTCTCACTGGTGACCTTCTCGAGCTCTGCAACCCTTCAAAAGTTCTGTATTCCTCTAAATTGAGCCATTTTACACATTCTCAAATTTCTTAGCTCGACTTTAGGTGACTGTTAATTTCAGAGATCAAGGCCTTAAGATCTGTCTCTGCCCCTTTTATGTCCCTTAAAAAAAATGGTTTAAGATTTTAGTCAATCCTCCTAATTTTATTAAGTACATCTTTTGTCGGATCATCTTTCCATGCGGTGCATTGGAACTTGTTTTTGAACTAAAGGTGCTGTAGTGATGTAGAAATACATAATAATTATTCTCCTTTACAATAAAACTGAAGTATTTTTTGAAAGTATTGTAAAATATATTAAAAACAATTCTTGCCAAATTAATGAATTTACTCTTGTTCTGGGATGGGAAATATTTGTTTCTACCAAAGAAAGAGAAAATAAAAAATGCCGTTTCCTGGTGAAATTCATCCTCTAAATATTGAGTATGATTGGTAAAAAATGTTGGAATAAGTTAGCGTACACAATTAAGACTCATAAGGAAGGTAACAGTAGATTACTCTGTGTTTGGTTTAAAACATTACTCAAAATTGGTGCAAAATTAGAAATACATACTTTGTTAGAAGTTTTTTTTCTTTTAACGGACATTTTGAAATTGAAGCCAAATTTACAAATTTAAGTATATAATTTGATTCAGTTATTCTCACAGCAGGTAATAAAGGAATCAAAACAATAGGAAGGGGAATTTACTCAATGTCCATTCAAATAAAATAGATTAGAGTGACAGCAGCTTGCCACACTGAAACTAAGACATCATGGCAATATAAAAACAAAATTCTACAGACAATAGATGAAATCACAAAAGAATTAATGAAGAAATATGTGTGAATTCACATATCTCTTGCTGAACGCACCCTGTTGCTCATCAAGTGACATGGATCCAAGTTGTTTGTTTACCACAGAAGAAGGGGAATCTGAAACAAAAATTAGATTTAACTTCAAAATTAAATTGCACTTCTGTTAATTGCAATCTCCAAGAAAAAGAAGCCATAAAGCTGTGAATACTTCCTTTTTAAATTCATTTTTGCAAGAAGAGACAAGTTTGGGTTTATGCTGTGAGATAATGAATGCAAGATGGAATAACAATTAACAAAATAATTTTCTTTTCAAAGATTTAAAACACAATTTATGTCAAAATGAAGGCTATATGAATTTCTGTTCTAACTGATTCATTGTGCTGAAAAAGTTTCCACTGTTTGATATTATATAGTGCTCTTATGATGAATGTTTAGTATTTAACCATGCAGGAGATTAATTAAGATCTCAGCTAGAACATTTAAATGCACAATAATTAACTTCAGTGTTACAGAGTTCATGAAAGAGGGAAAAATGTGCTCCTCTTTTGTTCTACATCTACTGTATACTTATATTGAAAGATTGGGTAATTCATTGAGGTATTGGAAGATATTCAAAAAAATCAAAATATTTCAAAGAAAATGATCTTAGGGAAAGATTCCAGAGATTAGGACCAAGGCATCTGAAAGCTCTGTCACCACTAATATTACTTTATCTTCCTCTGTAACTTCTCAACGCACCATCAGTTCAGCTATGTACTTCTGTTAAAACTTTCTTTTGTCATTGAGAATCAATTCAAAATGATCTCAACTTCTTAAGTATAGTCAGCAACCCAGCTGTACAGAGTGATTGAAAGGGTTCTCCTATACCTGTCTTTTCTTCTAATATTGAAGACCATTTATTCAAATTAAATATCAGGGTAAAATATCCCAGTTGGTTACTATTTGCAAACACTTATCAAGGACATCTTCGGTTGAATACCAGACACTATTATCCGGTGGCTAATTAGCAGATATGAACTAGTTAGCAAAGTTTGTTTATAGAAATTCACAGTGGTCTCTTGTTGCAGTTTCCCAGTATTCAAAATTACAGGAATATTATGAATTTAAACTATATAAAAAAGATTTCATTCCTATGATCAGAGTGAAGTTACTTTCTGTCTACGTATAAGGGGAAACGTGACAAAAAGGAAACGAATGAAAGGTAAATCTGAAAAAAATGGTACACGTGACGCCAATCTACTGCAAATACATTTTCTATCAGTTTCACTGTAGCTGATGTTACATTGACCAAATAAATTACTCTACAGAGCAGGGTTGTTAATCACAATATTTAAATGAGGCTAATTGCCTCATATTTTCTCAGCAATTTGAATACAATATTTTCCATGATTTAGGAAACTCAAATGAAGGCCAGAGCTGCCAAGTCCAATAGGCCAATGTCAACAGTGTGTATGCATGAAGAGGAGTATTAACATTCCCCTCAACCAAATTGCATTTTAAACAAAACTGCCCTGATCACCCTCACTTTTAATCACCTGATAATCTCAGAACATAATCCCCACCCACCACACTAAACTCATGATCTCTTACATTCCTACTCCTACAACAATGATCAAAGAAACACGAGTTGTGTCCTCTTACTCTGCAATCTTGTTTTACCCTACACTAACCTCCAATGATTTTGTTTGCTGGAAAACTTTGATTCGCTTGCTATTTCCCAGTCCATTTATTCCCACCTGATGGCTAACCAGCCTCACAATTTTAAACTCTGGAGTTACTGATAAGTGTTTTTGTTCATTCCCACTGCCGTAAGTAATTGGGCCACAGTCAATCTATGGGAAAGTAACTTCTCTATCAACAGGAAAAGATGCATTATTAATTAACCACAAAAATAAATTACAATTTGCTTAGTGAAATTCCATTCTGCCATCTGACTAAATTGCTCTGTAGAAAGAAATCAGCGTTATTAAAAACAATGAGAAATAACATAGGATTAAACCATGTGTGAAATGCAGGCAATATGTCAGAAATATATTTACTATATCATACTAGCAGCAAAAATAACATCAAGATTATACATTTTAATAAAAATAAACAAACCTTTAGTTTAAAATTCTTCATTGGTTTCTCTTAAACCCAGAGAATAATCTCATGACTTTTACATAAACCACTGGGTGAAAAACATAAAACCACTGAAACCATTAATAATGACTTCAAAAAGCAACTTTCAATAACTGAAACATTTGTAGCTGCTTATTCTTGCTAGATTGATAATCTAAACTTTGTTAATTTCTCACATGATAACCTATCTTAAACTGTCTTTAAATAGTAATTAAAATATTAATGGATTTATAAATTTTGTTTTAGTTTAAGGTAAATTTTGGATGCTGAAGTTATTTGATGTATGTGATGACACAGAAACATAGAACAGTTCAGTACAGGATCGTGCCCTTCGGTCCACTATGTCTATGCCAACCATGATGCTACATTAAACTAATCCCATTGACCTGCACATGGTCGACATCCCTATTTCTTGCTTGTTCATATGTCTGCCTGACTAAATGCCTCTTAAACATTGCTATCACATCTGCTTCTACTGCCTTCCATCACAGTGCATTTTAGGTACTACCAGTCTGTGTGTAAGCAAAACCTACCTTGCAAATTTTTGAACTTTTTCCCCCTCACCTTAAAGCTATACCCTCTAGTATTTGACATTTCCAGCCTGGAAAAGACTGATTATTTATCCTATCTATGCTTCTCATTTCATATTCTTCAATTATGTCACTCCTCATCTTCTGACACTCCAGAGAAAATAATCCAAGTTTGTCCAACTTCTCTTTATAATTAATACACTCCAATCCCGGCCACATCTTGGTGAACCTCTTCTGCACCCTCTCCAAAACCTCCACATCTTTCCTGTAATGTGGCAACCAGAACTGCACACAATACTCCAAATGTGGCCTAACCAAAGCTTTATACACTTGCAGTACAACTTCCCAACTTTTATAGTCAATGCCCTAAATGATGATGGAAAGCATGCCATATGCCTTCTTTAACACCCTGTCCACTTGTTTTGCCACCGTCAGGGAGTTATGGAGTTGTACCCCAAGATCCCTCTATATATCAATGGTCCTCAGAGTCCTGCCATTTACTGTATACTTTCCTTTTGACCTTCCAAAGTGAAACACCTTACACTTCTCTGGATTTTTCCATCCTTCAACAGAACTATATCCTGCTGTGTCCTTTGACAACCTTCCTCATTAACTACAACTCTGCCAATTTTCAAGTCATCTGCAAACTTACTGATCAGACCACCTGCATTTTCTTCCAAATCATTAACATCTATTACAAACAGAGAGGTCCCAGCACTGGTCCTTGCGGAACACCACCAGACAAAGGCCTCCAGTCAGAAAAACACCCTTCTACCACTACTCCTTGTCTTCTATGGTAAAGCCAAATTTGGATCTTATTTACCATCTCACAATGGATCCCCTTTGACTTGATCTTCTGGACCAACCAATTCAGCCCCAGGGTATCACACCAGGACTTCCTTTTGGCCGTGTCCTGGGCACAACCATCTTCAGTTGCATTATGAATGGTATGTGGTCAGAGGTGGGGATGTTATTTGATGATTGTACAATATTCAGTTCCATTCACAACCCCTCAGAAAATGAAACATTCTATATTTTCTTGGAAGCACAGCCTTATAAGTGCCAGCCAATCACCATCTTCATCAAGGGAGTGCCTACTCATTTAGTCTTGATATTCATATTATTTCCATTATTAAACCTGAATTATCAACTAGAATCAACATTGCCAAGAAATGTAACCAGATACACCCCATTATTTACTTGGCTACAAAAGCAGCTCAGAGTTTAGGTATCTTGCAGCAGGTGATTTATCTCCTGCCAAAAACTTTTTCATCATCTACAAGGTACATGTCAGGAGTGCCTTGCAATACTTTCCACATCCCTGGATGAATGGAATTTCAATAACACTCAAGAATCTCCATTTCATCCAGAAATAAACTGCTCATTTGATTGAATTGTCATCAACCATCCTAAATATTCATGCCCTCCAGCAGTGCACCATAGCTACATTCTATGCTTTGTATTTACTTGGTTAGGCTAATCCAATAGCACTTCCCAAACTCGAAACCTCCACCACCAAGGATGACATGGGCAGCAGGCACATGGGAACACCACCACCTCCTCCAGCTCACATAATTTCCTGACTTAGAAATGTAAGCTGTTCCTTCATCACCATTGTTTATATCTATACCCTTCCTTTGCAAAGACACAGTCAGAGTACCTTTGCTTAAAGGACTGAGTAGTTCAAGGTGGCAGCTACCTCTACCCATTGACCTTTTGCTATTAGTCTCAAGGGAAATTAGAGATGGGAAATGTAATAAATAATAAAGAGAATTGCAGTTACAGATGTGTTGAGAAATGGGATTGTGTAATGCCTATATTTCAGGTGGTATTTGTGTAATATTGGGTTTCATATAGACTAGATCCCACTAGCCATTAATTCCAGATTAAACTGAACTAACTGTAAAGCTAGACACTTTCTTGAGTAATCCATATTACTGCACATAATATTTCCCTACATCAGAAATGCATCTAATAATGCCAGTATTCATGTAATGTCCAGTTCTGCCTGTCTTAAATTGGAGATCAAAGCTCCAAACTAGAAGTATTGTGGCATAGTTTTAAAAGATTGTTTGTCATTCTTTTTGCAGTTAATAGGGTTACTCTGCTGACATTGGTACTCTTGACTGTCAGCTTCACAACTGACTGCAGTCTGCTTCAGTATATTCCAAAGTATACTGGGCCTGCTTAAACTAACAGAACATTTCTTTCTCCAGCATTTAGTTGACCAGATACTCATTAATTTAGTGCCTCAGACATGACACTGCCAGCAGAACTTCATTAGTGGAGGTATTATTATAATTACGCCTGTCTACTCAGTGTAGATCCGGTACCTCAGGGTAGGAAGAAAGGAAATGCCCATCAGTGAAGACCCCATTCCCAAAAAGTCTGCAGAGAGACTACATCATACTATTCCTCTATTAAAAAATACATTTGATGGATCTGATTTTCCAAGGGTAATGCCACTTAGATCTGATATTCTCGGGAAAGAACTTCAGCCATGCTCTTGTGCCCAGACTACTCTCTCCTCGAAGGTCAGCGTCATCACATGATCTTTCCAAGTGGCTGCAGCAGATCTCTGCCATGTGTCCCAATTTTCTGCTCACCATAGCACCAC
>JARFYF010000074.1:87089971-87101474 GCA_030265395.1 Rhina ancylostomus
AGATCAGTCCCAGGAAAGGAAGCTGGGTTGACAGTTAAATAACAGACAAAAAATGGAAAACAAGAGTGAAAGGTACCTATGTAGAAGCTACATATGTATGAGCTCACACACCAAAAGATCACCATCACTTTTTCCAAGGACAATTAGAGACTGAATATAAATGCTGGTCTTGCCAGCAATGAAAGCAAAAACAAAAACTACAGATGCTAGAAATCTGAACTAAAAGCAGGAAATCTGAACTAAAAGCAGAACTTTGTTTTGATGAAGGATCTTCAACATAAAATGTTAACTGTTTCTCTTTCCACAGATGCTGCCTGACCTACTAGGCGTCTGCAGCATTTTCAGTTTTTATTATTGAACTGTTATGTTTTGTATGTGAGAAGTGCATAAAAACACAACAAAAAGAGAAATGATGGCTACTGAGACACCACTAAGACCATGACACATCAAAGCAACGGATTTGTTCACATGCAACCAATAACGTGATCTCATAGTAGTAGACTACTATGCTGAATTCCCATTCATCGGAAGGTTGAAAGGCTTGATAGTGAAAACAGCAATTAGAATCCCGTCTGTTGTATACCATTCCAAAGAACAAGGGATTCCCAAGAAGCTGATGTGCAACAAACAAACCCATTTCATCTTAACACAATTTAGTATTTATTGAGCAATGCAGGTGCACTGTTGTGACTTCATTCTCACTCTGAGAGAATGTGATTTCATAGATAGACATGTCCAAACAATCAAGGGGACCCTTATCAAATGCAGAGAAACTAAGGAGACTCAAGCCTTTTCTTACTGTCACTCTGTGCTAAACGACTAAAGATTGACATGAAAATGCTAGTCTAGCTACAGAATGGCAGATTATACATCATCCACAAGACTAAGTGGAAGTATGATTGTGATCTACTGATACTCAAGTAATAAGAGGCCAGTAGTACAACAATGTAAAATTATGATTCTAGTTGTTGAGAAAGCAAGCACCTGATTTTACAAGCACTTATAAAAAGTCTATTTATAAGATTAACATCCCAAGGTTATACATTCTTGAGACTAAGACAAGTCAGCAAATAGATGAAAGAGTCCATTTCCAGCCTGCACCAGAAATCATAACAATGATCATCAGCAGTAGCACCCGCAGCACTAATAACATCAGGAGCAGCACCAGCATCATTGAGAGTAATTTCTATAACAGGAAATGCACAATGCTTCATCTCATTGCAGAGAAAGATGATGAAAAGGAGGCATATCATGCTATCCATGTGACATTGTGAATTATGCATTAAGGCACACAATAGATAATAATTGTTTGTTTAAAATAGATCATCTGAGTTGAAAGTTTTAAGAAATCAGACTGAGGAAAAAAAGGATGTAATGGTCTTGCAGGGATGAATAGGGATCTATATTACTATAGACACAAGTATACAATTTGCACTTGATCATACTACTTCACTTGCTAGAATACTTTATTCCGTGCACAGAACACCACTTTAATTAGCAGCCAAAACTTCAGGTAACCCACCATAAGCCACAGATGAGAGTCTTAAAATGTAATTAAAAAATAGGGCTCTGTAAACAACAATATGTAACACAATGATCTGAATTGAATGCATCACTGCAGAGCAGACAGGACAACTTAAACTGAAGCAAATCCAAAATATGCAGTACTAAATTTTCCAAATGTGCAATGAATTCTCCAATTAATCCATTTAATTCATGAGGTGGCTCCAAGACCATTCTTATCCTTACTGATGAGACCCAGCACATGAGTGCTGAAGACAAAGTAGAAATGTTCAGAACCATTTTCAGCCAGACTTGCTTGATGAATGAATGATCCATCTGGGCTTCCTCCTGAAATTCTACACCATCAGAAGGAGCTGGTGTTCCACAATTTGATTTACGACATTAGAAATCGGGAAACGGCTGACAGCACTAAATACAGAATAAGGCAATGGGACCAAATGACAACATGGCCATAGTACCAAAGAACAACTGCTCAGAAATAGCCACCTCTCTCGTCAAGCCATTGCAGTAAAGATACAACAATGGCATCTAGGCACATGAATGATGGAAAAATAGAGGGATATGTGGGAGGTAAGGGTGAGATAGATCTTAAGAGCAGGATAAAATGTCGGCACAACATCATGGGCCAAAGGGCCTACACTGTGCTATAATGTTCTATGTTCTACCCGACAATGTGGAAAGTTTCCCAGTAATGCAGAAATGTCCTATTCATGAAAAGCAGGACAAATCCTATCTGGCTAATTGCCATTTCACCTTCCCCCTGCCTAATCAGTATATTGTTAATCATCAAAGTGATGGAAAGTTCCATCAAGAAGTATTTGCCCTCTTTGGCCAAACATGGATCAAAGAGCGGAATTCCAGTGGAGCAGGGAGACTGACTGCCCTGACATCAATCCAGCATTTGACATGAAACTTTAGTAAAACTGGTCAATGAATCAAAATGGAAAATACTCCAATAGCTGGAGTCAAAGGAAGAAGACTGTTGAAGATCAATCATCCCAGCCCGAGGATTTTGCTGTAAGAGTTCCACTTTCAGCTGCTTCATCAATCTCCATCATAAGATCAAAACTAAGGCTGTTCAATTCTATTTCCAACTCTTCAGCAACTGAATCAGTCCACCAAAACCTACACAACATTCAGGCATGGGCTCATAAGTGGCAAGTAACAATCATGCTACATAAATGCCAGGCATGACCATTTCCAACAAATGAGAAACTAACCAGTCACCCTNNNCACGTCACCCATCACTGAATCACCCACCATCGACATCCTGTGGAGATGGAGGAACGGTGGTGGGGGGGGGGGGCGGTGGTTCACCATTGAATATAAACCCAACTGGACTAGCCACATATGTACTGTATCTACAACAAGTTAGGGACTGGGTATCCAGCAGTGAATAATTCACCTCCTGCCACCCTAAAGCCATTCCATTCTCTACAAGGCAAAACTGAAATGGGATATCCTCCACTTGCATGGAAGAGCACAACTCCAACAACACTGCAGAAGCTCAAGAGCATCCACAACAAATTAGTCTGCTTGATTTTTACCACATTCATAACCCAAACATTCACTGCCTCCATCACTGGTCCACCTTCTCAAGAGCAACTCTGTATGGCTATTTAATACTGGCCTTGTCAATGATGTCTATATCCTGATAAATGTATAAATTAAAACAAAACTGAATCTCTGTGACAAGGAAGTTTAAGTGCACAGTAGTTAAAATGGATAAAAGGGTTTACCCACTCTTTCCCACCCTAACAGCAAACATATACCGGGTGGAGCAGCCCAAGTTATAAGAGGCTAGGCACAGTAAATTTCTTAAACTTTATTTTCCTTTTGGACCAGGACAAACTGGAGTACTTTATCAGGAAACTGTTCTAATGTAACCCCAGCAGCAACCTCTTTTGGCACAAAATTTAATTACCAAGCAGCTGCATTGGGACAAGTTTTTGGGAGATTCACAGACATCAAATTAATTGTGGCAAGACATTGTATCCTTGAGATCAACCACATCAGGTTGCTTGCTCTGTTTTCCTGCCAGATAATGAACAAAGAATCTTGCATTTAAATTTGACACAAAAAGAGCATAATCAGCTCCTGGGGAAGGAAGCTATGTGTTTTAAATTCTGTACATTTTGCTTCTCAATTTCAGACCAAGGTTTATCAATAAAATGTTCATTCTCTGTATCTCTTTATTAATGCTGTAAAAGAGAAATTAGTTTAGGTTCTTTTCAACATTAAGCAGATTGTTAAAATATAGGTTCTCTTCACAGAAAAGTTCATCCCGTTGCAATTTACACTTACTTTATCATATATTAGTTACAATTCCAAACAAATAAAAAGCATTCCTTTCCACCAAAAATACTGCATCTTATTCACACCACAACTCCAAAATGCTATTTAATTTTAATACATTTTGAATAGTTGCTGAAAGGAGGGAACTATTGACTGTGGTTCAAAATAAAATCAGAGAAAAATTATTTTGTACTAAGAATCGGGCACTATGGATCATTTTACCCATCAAGAAAAAAATTAGAATTTACCTGCAAACACAAGATAGGCATATTTTAATTATTTTGAAATGCCACAAATATGTTTATGTACATCAGTATCATCTCTGCTCATTTCTATGCCTACCCATTTCTTCATGAATATTATTGTTAAAAAGCTAAGCACATTAAATGGTAATTCCACAGAACTAATTTCATTAACTTGCAAGTATGGAGCAAAATAAAGAAATTAATAGAAAAATTCATGTCTAGTTTCTAGGATAGATTTTAAAGCAAACAGCAACCTGAAATATTAGGATGCAGTGAGGAGCCTTCATGGGTGAAATGGTCAGAGGCAGACTGTGATGAAGACTTCTTTGCCAGATCCTGCTGTTTCTGTTGTTCAGCCTTCAAAAGTCTCAGTTGCTGTAGTCGTTTACTGACTAAACTTACCCCAGATGATCGACTGGACTGAGCTCTTAGTTCTGACACAGACAGAAACAGTTAATGACAGAAGCAAAAGGAAAGTTAGATGTAAGAAAAAGTCAAAACAAAAAGGAAAAAAAAAACAGTTCATTGGTATTTAAACATTTATAGTAAAAAGACAAAGATCAGAAAGAATATCAGTGACCCTCCATTGTGAATTATACGTGAAACTTGAGATAAAGTGATGCCCTTTGATTTAGGAGGACTGGAGCTTTCTTAATGCTGAGCAATAATAACACAGGGAATATTAGAATCCTGAACTAAAGAAATATGAACTAATAACTAGCAGATTCCCATTGTGTTGATATCTGTTACATTTGCTGTCTTGATGATTTTGCTTGTGGGTTATTACAACAGAAAATTTTGATTAAGAATGTTGATGTAAAATGATAACAAAAAGTTGGACAGCTGATGCTTACAAAAGGAAGGCAAATAAAGATATGTCTTGCCAAAAAATTAACTATTCTGATTTTCCACATCCAGCAAGAAATTAGTCAGTTATCGTTAAGGAATTCAATCAACTGTCTCTGGTGACAGTTTCTACTTTTAACATTTAAGTAATCATTGGAAAATGCAACCCACAAGGTTCTCCATGCACCTGACATCTCATTACTAAATTGCATCATCTCTGGATCATCTCCGACTTATCAAGTTGCTTGGTTGGCCATCATCCAGTATTGAATAGCCAAAAATCTCCTCCAACTAAATGTTAGAAATTTCAAATCTATTGATTTCAATTCCTGTCACAAATCCTCTTCCCTAAACACTGATCCCATTCATCATCCGGACTATCATCAAAGGCTGACCCAGATTTAACTCGAAGATGAGCTTTCATGTCTTCTTCACAAATAGCACCTAATTCCATCTCCATAAACAGCCATATACCTTGCCTCAGTTCCTGTCACTAAAACTCTCATACATTCCTGCACTACATTTAATCTCGACTATTTCAGTGCTCTTCTGGTCAGTCTCTTACTTTGAATGTTTGTAAGCTTGTCCTCATCAAAATCTGGAATTATTCCTAATAAGGCATGAACATGGCTCATCTCCTTCTTAATTAGAATTCAAAACCCCAGACCAATTTGGTATAACCCTTAGTAACTTCTAGATAACTTTTCACCAGTTAAAATTGATTTCTCATATCAAAAGTAGAATTCTTGCAGTTCCTCAAGTTGAGCTCCATCTTTCAAATGTTTTCCTTGTTTTAAGCTTCTTGCTCTCATCCAGATAATTTACCGTGCTTCCTAACTTAAGTGAAATCTGCACACTTGGGTGAGACTTCAGTATGGGTGAGACCTCTGGGTGTATCCGTTATTACATTTTACACACCTCCTCCTCATCCCCACAGCCTATGTTAAATATCAACTTTCAAGTATGTGCACTTTTTTTGGGTAATAATCACTTCTGTAGAACCTTATGACTTTTTATTAAATCTATACAGACATCACCCATAAACACACCAAATCTGACATGATAATGGTCTCAGAAAGCTGAACTACAGCAGTCAGACATAACATACCATCATAAAGCCATGGTCTTTTTGATCAACTGATACTGTCAAGTGCTTCGACACTGTTTTCTTTGATGGATTCCAGTATCTCCATCACAAGTGGTGGAAAAACTGATAGTCTGTAATTACCTGGTTTCCTCCTTTCCCTCTTTTGAATGCCATTTGCAACTTTCCTGGCTGAAGGCATAATTTCCAAATTTAAAGAGCTATGGTAAATTATGACAACTGCTTCTGCAACAACTTTGATTAGCTTTTGTAATATGCTTTTATAAATGTGCGGATCCATAAATAATTAATTAGCAGGGTCCCGGAACTTTTTGGAAATTTACTACAATGTTTTTCTGTGTGATCTCTGTGTTTTAGTTGTTCTGTGTCTTCTTGACAGTTAGGCTGAAGTTCATCTGAAGCAATGTCTACATTATGCAGATATGGCAGGTTATCATACAAATTAGTTAACTTGGCTGCAAACATTGTTGAATACATTCTTCTATCTGAAAATAAATTAAGCCAACTTTCTCTGTTTATATTACATCAGTTCATAGCCAGGTACTGGCATTTCCACACCTATGTCTATAGCAGCAGAGCCTTCTACCAAAGCAGAACAATTACAGTACTGGAACAAAACCATTCACAAAGGCAGCAGCCATCAGCCTACAAGGTAAATACACAAATTTAGGAGGTAGAATATATACAACACACACTATGCCAAGGAAGAGGTAAGGGTATAAAAGATGCATCAAGCATGTACATACACTCCATAGTTATAATTAGGACTGCTTAGAAGGCAAATTATGTAAACAATACCAAAAAATTAACATACAGAGCAGAAAATTAAGATTTATGGTTTATTATCCAATAAGCATTATGCAAAAGCTAAAGTAGTACAAGGAAGCTTACTCAAAGATAGTTTAATTAAAATAAAGCAACAGTTATCAATCTGTAAGTCAGTAGACAGATGTGCCATATTGCATTCACAAAACACCTTTCAGTTTAGAAATACTCAACAAATTTCCATAGCTACAAGCTCCAAACCAGATTACGGCATATGTCGAATACATGGAAGGATTTCCTCATGTGAAAAACAACAATCTATACTTAATTTTATTAAAATCAATTGGCATTTTATCGAGATTCGCACCCATTTAACTTTTGAAACTAACTGCCAGTTTACAGTTATTAGTAAAATCCTTTCGAATGTGACCACCTAAATATCATTAATCCAATAAATCTTTCATATGATTATACATATCGTAGACAGATTCATGCTGCTGTTCTGTCCAAAACTGATTCTTATTCTAATGACTGGTCTACTGTATTAGCTAACAAAGGGGAATTTGCACGGAGGAAAGACCGAAGCCTGGAATTCCTTGCATGCTGTGGAGTGCATCTTTAATCCTATCTAACTCATGGGCCCAGTTAATTAGTTTGATCCACAGGACTGGTTAATTGAATGTTCACAAGTCCATACAAATCTGATTAGCCACCCCAATGAAGGGAAGGTTGGGGTCTGATTCCCATAACTAGGATGGGTGGTGACCTTAGGTGATGGGAGTGAGGCACTGGGAGAGGGAAGGGGCATGGTAAGCACTCTTAACCTATAAGCAAAGTTATGAAGGTACATCTCCTCTTCATAGCTGTCCTTACCAAGGCCGAGGAAACCTGCAAACACGGTTAAATTAGGAGTTACCTGCCTCAGTAAAGTCCTTAAATTACAAACCTACCATCAGGGTGTATCCTAATTGGATTAAAAATGGAGGTGAATAGTCAGAGCTGGGATCCAGAGGCATTCATGATTTTGCTCAATTTAATCCTCACAGCATCCAGTCTCTAGATTGCTTTTGCCAAATTTCCCCTTTACTTTCAAGAGGCAGGAAAGAGTGAAGAGAAATATTCTGTTATACTTGCTGTGAGGATGAAATTTGACGTTAGGAAAAAATTAGCTTCACCCTGTGATCGACAACTAATACATCTATTCTGTGGGCTGCTGATCACAAGAAAGCAAAATGGTATTTTGATTAATTTTCAAAAAATGCCTTTCATACTCTTGATGTTCCATATTTGTAACTAAACTAGATATGAAACTTAAAGCCACAATAAGTTCCCTTATGCCCCTCACTTGGTAGATTGGAGTAACACATTATTCACAACATCAATTGCTAACCATCTAATTGTGAATCACTATAGATTGCAGCACTTCATTACTTTTACAAGCAGTACACTGCACTTTGAAGTTTGATTTGAAATGTAATCTGAATAGTATTCATTGAACCCAATACAAACAGGAATCCAATGCCACTGAAGTGTTAAGACATGTTTCCTTTCTCAGATATTATGTTCATTTGGGGGAATGTTAAGTGGGAAGCCAATTCAAATTGAAGCTAAAATTTCATATATGAAGTTCTTGGAAAAATAGTTGGAATCCAATTTAACAAAATGTGATCTAAACTATACTGAGCATTTACAGGCATGGCGTTTTCTTACCTGATTGTGGAGGGTTGTCTGTTGATTGAAGTGGGCGCTTGTGTTCACCATCAGGTGAAGAGAGGAGAGAAGTGGAGCAGGAACCAGCAGTTGAGGATGATGTTGATGGAGCCGGAGCTGAAACTGTGGATGATGATGAAGACTGTGGCAGCTGATCAGCTGGAGAATCAACCTCCATGGTACCTTCTCCAGTTTCTTCTTGAGCAGTTGGTATGTTTGAATCTGATGCTTCTGACCTAGCAATGTTTCCTGCAATAAGAAGGTGATAAAATAAAATGTTGACTGTTGATTATACTAATATGCAATAAATTATCACTTCTGACTGTGTGTGAGGCAGGTTAAGTTTTAATAAGCTGAAAATCTTTAAGGAATTATACTTAGAGCCATAGAGTCATATAGCACAGAAACAGGCCCTTTGGCCCAACAGGTCCATGCCGACCAAGATACCCATCCAAGCTAGTCCTATTTGCCCAGTGTTTGGCCCATAACCCTCTACACATTCCCTATCCATATACCTGTCCAACTGTCTTTTATAAGTTGTGAGTGTACCTGCCTCAACCACTTCCTCACATAGGTCATTCCACATTCATACCACCCTCTGTGGGGAAAAAAGTTGTCCCTCAAGTTCCTGCTAAATTTTACCCCTCTCACCTTAAACCTATGACCTTTAACCTATTCCCCAACCCTGGGGGAAAAAATGAGTGCATTCGCCATGTCTATGCCTCTCATGATTTTACATACATCTACAAGAGCACCTCTCAGTCTCTAGCACTCCAAGGAAAAAAGTCCCAACCTCATCAACCTCTCTCTGTAACTCAGTACCATGAGGCCTGGCAACATCCTCGTAAATCTTTTCTGCACCTTTACCAGCTCAATGACAACCTTCCTATAGCAGGGTGACCAAAACTGAACACAATACTCCAAGTGCGGCTTCACCAGCATCTTGCGCAACCACACCATGACCTCCCAACTTCTATACTCAGTGCCCTGACTGATGAAGGCCAGCGTGCCAAAAGCTTTCTTCACTACCCTATCTGTGATTCCACTTTCAGGGAACAATGTACCTGAACTCAAAGGTACCTCTGCTCTACAACACTCCCCAGGGCCCTATGATTCACTGTGAAAGTCCTACCTTGATTTGACTTTCCAAATTGCAACACCTCACACTTATCTGAATTAAACTCCATTTGCCATCCTTTGGCCCACTTACTCAGCTGATCAAGATTCCCTGTAATCTTTGATAACCTTCTTCACTGTCCACTATACCGCCTATTTTAGTTCATTTGCAAACTTACTAACCATGCCTTATACATTCTTATCCAAGTTGTTGATAGAGATGACAAACTACAATGAGCCCAGCACTGCTGACCCCTGAGGCACACCACTAATCATGGACCTCAAGTCTGAAGGAAGACTTTTTGGAGGAAGCTTTCCACATATTCGACTTTGATAAGAATAGATAAATTAGTGTTACAACAGTCCTGTTATCTCTGAGCTCTGGTTTGGAAAACAGATGAAAAGTAAATTAGATAAAATATCCCTTGTGATAGCTTTACAGAGGCACAAATAGTTTCAGTACCTGTTCTATGTGGAATTAAATATTGAGTAAATTATTAGTTCTTAATCCCAGAGAATCAGCAATAAATTCATTATGATCGCTACTTTTAAGTATTTACTTTTTATTTCTTAGTTTACTTAGGAGCACAAACAAAATGGCTGCTCAGGAAGATTAAAGAATGACATACTGCCCCACTTTTGTTGGCACCTACCAACCACTACTTTTTCTTGGGAGCTGGCTCTGGTATCAAACTTAGCTCCCAAGAGCATGTAGGTGACTTAAATAAGAAATAGAAGTTGGGTTCCATGAAGTACTTATATCCCTGGTGCAACATAACCTTGATATCAGATCTGCACTCAGTGACTAGTTCGCTGAACAAAGTTTCATGGAACTGATTTCACAAACTCAGTGCCTTAATTGGATGAACTATTTAAAAGGGACATACAGCTGCAAGCACAGGGTTCAGTGCACTAAAAAATTTCATGGATTAATGAATTTTCTGGAAGATTACTTCTAATTTTATTTCTGACTTGCTCATTCTGACTACTTGTCATTGGTATCTTTTTTTGCTACTTCATTTTGGATATAGAAGCATCTGGAACAGCAGCAGCATCAGATGAAGCAAAAGGTGTGTCTATTCAAAGTGGAGCAGCCTGTTCATTGAAAACATCGTTCAAACTGGCAAAGGACATAACACTCCAATGACTGGAATAGATTTGTAAAATACATTGTAGTTGTGTTTTTGGAGGTTAATCATCCCAGCAATCACATTGCAAGAGTTTTTCAGGGTAGTGTCTTGGGCCTACCCACCTTCCGCTGCTTCATCAGTGACCTTCCTTCCAACATAAAGTCAGAAGTAAGGATGTTTGCTGGAGACTGCACAATATTCTATTCCATCTCAACTTCTCAGCAAATTGACTAGTCCATGGCTGCATGCTACAAGACCTGTACAACATTTAATTTTGGACTGGTAACTAGTAGGTAACATTGGCATTGCTAAAATGCCTGGCAAGGATCATGTCCAATAAGACACGGTCCAACTCTATATCTTTGAAATTCACTGTCAATACTCTTGCCAAGTTCCCCACCATCGGCATCCTGGAAGATATCACTGAACAGAAACTCAACAGGACCAGCTTAATGAACACTGTGGCTAAAAGTGCAAGTCAAATACTGGATATCTTGCAGTAGGTGACTCCTCATGGCATCCCAAGGCTCTTCCACCGTCTACAAGGCACAGGTCGGGGTGTGATGGAATACTTGCCATTCCCCTGGATGAGAGCAGCTCCAACCTCTCAAGAATCTCAATACCATCCAGGAAAAAGCAGCCTACTTAATTGGCAACCCATCAACAACCCTAGACCTCTCATTCATTCCCTCCACCTGTACCACACAGTGGCTGGCATGTAAATCATTTTCAAAAATGTACTGCATTTGAGTTGTCTATTTCCACAG
>JARFYF010000074.1:87102471-87114020 GCA_030265395.1 Rhina ancylostomus
GACAATCACAGTTCCATCATTTTATGGAAGCTTGATCAATTAGAGAGCTCCCTGCAATGTATCCGAAAGTACACCAGAACATTTTGAATAGTGCATTCTGCACAATCTGGTAATACAGAGGTGAGTGCAGTTGGAGGATAAGAGTGACAGGGAACAGAGATGAGGAGTAACACAATGCATAGAAGCTTGAGGTGCCAGAAAAAGAGTTAAAGGAACACACAAAGCAAACTCACTACCCTACAGTTAAGATTTGCAGAAAGGCTGTCTATATTTAAAGTCCTTTTTACAACTTTCACCACAGATTTAATGCTCCATTAAAGAGCATTGAAATCAAACAACATCTATATTGATGATATACTTGCCATGCAAGGTCACTAACTTACATTATTGCCAATTCATTAATTTCTCAATTCATTTAACACACAAATAATCAACCATACTATTTTTCTTGAGAGGTATTCCACAAAGTGCTCCTTCAATGGCTTCAGTAAAACTGGTGGAAGGCTGCTGTTGCTCATGGTGGTATCGCTATGGCTGGAAATGTCTTGGTGCACAAGTTTCCAAGGGCCTGATTAAAAATGTTTCAGCAACTGTTGAAAAGCATGTCCCAGCTGAGTCTCTGAAACAAGTGTGGTAATGGCTGAGCGACTGTTCTACTGATTTCCTGAGATGGCAATGTAGGGCTGGGTTTCATCACCTTCAGTTACTTTGGGAGAACAGATTGTCGGAATGTATGATGACTTAAAATCCCTAGCAACCCCCAAAATTCACAAATAGTCAGAATTAATTTATTCTGAAGCTGAAATTTACACATTGCAGAGAAAGTTTCATGTTCTGCATTATTTTAAACAACAGCAAACAAATTCTACAGAAAAGATATTCCATCATCATTCAACCAAACTGCTCATTATAACCATCATAGCCTAGATTGGCATTAATATTTCAAATTTAAAATTCACATCTTTGTGGCCATATCTTTCCCTTTAATCTCCTGTGTCTTGAACTCTCCAGATGAGACTATTTCTGCATCCCTCTTCCTCATCTTGCTACTGGCATCTATCTGTGGCTTCATCAGGTCAGGCCCTACATTTAATTTTCTTCCTAATGCTCACTACCTGTCCTTGTACCCATCCCATCCTGAAGCAAATGTTTTGTCAACAAAACTGCTACTTTCTCTTTGGCTTTTTTAAATTCCTGAGTAAACCTCTGTAAAATTCCTGAGTCTGCTTTACTATGTTACAGAAACTATGTAGACACAAGAACTAATAATTTTGTTTGATTGTTTACATTTGTTGAAGGTGAGATCCAGATGAACAGGAGGATAACACTAAATTAGAATCTTAATTGTACCACAACTCAGTCCAAATTATAAGCAGAAAAAATGTTACATGAAACAAGCTTTCTTTAGAAAAAGGATCCTGAAAGTTAACTTTCATAATTTCAGTTAGATCAGAAGAGTACCCATCTCCTCCTTTCTGCAAATTCTTCACAACTCTCAGTATAAACATTATAATGGAGTGTTTTAAATATTACACAAAGGAAGCACAAAAACAAAATGTACCCCTTTGAACGTGTTTAAACATTGTATCTATAGTATTTTAATTTCTTTCTAATCTTAATTAGGTGATTGCACTGTTTGAGGAGGATGATCTTCTGCAGCCTGAGAGGGTTTAACTCCTTGTTTACCCTTGCAATAGTCAAAGCAAACATCTTTTGAGAGTTTGTTTGTTCGAATGAGTAATTATTTTATTTTGGCCATTAGAAATTCTTCTTTCAGATTTTAGTTCAAGTTCTTACAGCATGAACAAAAGTTTGTTCCAATAAAATCTACAATTACAAAATAAGATAGCAGTTCATAAAATATGCCAGTAAGTAGCTACTTTACAATTATATATAGTTATCAGCAATGCGCAATAATGTACATACGCGTATTTAGTGACTATGGCGATGTACCTCGGGATCTTGATCTTCCCCTTCCTCTTAAGTTGCTTTGGGCATTTTCACTAGCTTCTTCAAACCACCTGGATAACATGTCTGACATGCGTTGCATGAGTGACACATTAGGACTTTGTTCTCCTGAAATATTGAAGAAAGATATTTGTGGATTTTTCTCTGTAAGCATTTGAAATTGGATCTGTTTTTGGTCTGCTAAGACATCAATACATTTGGTTCTAGCACCAAATTGAATTTTCCTCAAAAAAAAAGCAAAATTGATCAAAAGCGTCATTTCTTAAAGACACACTTCCCACTGCAGCTTGAGAGCAGTAATAAAAGTATGCCTTGCCAGGCTTCTGGGGTGATAAAGAGTGCTCCACAATTTAAACATAGGCAGTTTGTTCTCTTATTCAAGCAAAAGTGAAAGTTGTTACATGAATAGGGCATTTAACTGAATGACTTATCTTTTACCATTCATGATTTACTATTTATGTATTATTTGATTCTGCATTGTTATAATCAATTTTCAAGACATTAGCATTGATCAAATACACACACTAATTTAGGGAATGTAATATTCTCCAGCATGCACACTAACGTGATACAGGTGTAGCAGTGGCTGGCATTCCTGCATACTCAGTGAAGGAAATCAGCCCCTCTCCTCAGAAGGGCCAAGCTAAAGCACCCCCAAATAAATGGCTTCACTCAAAAATGTTCAGGATGCTCCAAACTTGTTGCAGCTAAAAATATCTGCAAGGCTAACTCTAATGAATAATTACTGTTACTCACTAGTAATTAATGATCCTTTTTAAATAGCACTCATTCAGGGCTTAATTCTGCATCTAAGACCAGACTTCCACTGTATGGGCTGCAGTGTGTAGTAATTACATGAATGTGAGGTTTCAATTGTGTGTAGTTTGAACATTGACAGCATCTCTGTGGGCTTCTGGGTATGTTGGGGAGGGGGGGGTTAGTTTCCAATTTTACCCTCCTCCCTTCCCTGTTCTTGGAACTTGTTGTACATCAGAGCTATAAGTACTGTGTCTAACTACAGATGAATTAAGGTAATTTCCCAACAGCTTGTAGAAGGTGTGTGATCAGATGACTCAATCAAAGCACCACGATCAAGCCACCAGCAATGCTTCCAATCAATATTGAGAACCATGTTTTTCTCTCCACTTCCCAAAAATCAGCCCCTTAACTCAACTGCAGAAGAAACTATGGGGAAAACTGTAACTACTCCAACTGAGCCAGTAACAAGCAGTAAGTAACAAGAAACTTGGTGGTCATCTTTCAATGAAGCATTCTTTAAAGTTTTTTATTTGAGGGCCATATTTTTGCATAGAGGATATATTGCCCACAGTGCAGGAACTTGAAAACATGACTTCTGAGAGATGGATTTGATATATTTGCCCAGGGAAGTGATTCCTGTATGATTTATACATATTTTACCCTCATCCTTTGGCTTTAGTGCATTGGTCCAAGAAAATACATCTCCTTGTGCATATTTTACATCCTTAAATGCATGTTTACAAGCTTGATATTAGGCCAAATCTTACTGGCAGTTCTGAAGGGAACCTTGGCATCTTGCCATTTGAACTGTAATTGTTCCAGGACTAATGTACATGCAGAATGAGTCCAAGACCTAATGAAAGATTTGAAGGAGCCAAGCCCGTCACAGTACTCCATACCAATGCCAATAGGTTCTACATGAAGTTCAATGGTGGAGCTCACACTTGCTGCACTTCCCAAACATTGGGGGCGAGGGGTGCGATGATAAACACTACTTCTCAGATCTGGGAGTGCCTTTCAGTCCTGCCACTGGACCCTGATCCCACTGATTCCAAAGGGGTATCTAGGCCTGCAGATTAAGAGGTGCTTTAGTCTAGTCTAGTGTTTTGAATTATTACTAAGGGCTTTTATATGTTTTTAATTAACAATTTTTTAATGTTTAATAATTGTTTTAAATATTTACTTCAATTTCAATAGTCATCAAAACATTCCTGTATACCAGAAACATTTAAAAACTTTAAAATCCAAAACAGCTCTGGCAGAATACTAAGCTCTCACTCAAACTTAGTCTTCTGTCAAAGACTGCCAACGGAAGTTCTGAAGCAGAACCTCCACACTGTGCAATTCAGGGCCTAATCACAGTCTGGACCTTGCCACCTGAAACAAGAGTTGGTGAATCAGCAAAACCAGTTGACCACATTTGACACATGTAAGTGCAGGCATGGGGGTCCTGCAGGCAGTAGCTCCGACAGGGTATCTATTAACATTTGGACCATTGTGTTTCAGTATGGGAAGCTGCAAGTGAGAAAACAAAATTGGTACATCCTGAATGTACCTAATTATTGTTCTAATCTTCTTTTCCTATTTTATTCTACATTAAAGCTGTTGGGTGATCTCAACAGAGTAAATGGTATCTCATCTGTAGGTGGTGCTGTCACCACAATGTTAAATCATCTAATGTGATCATCAGTTTTAAATATTGAGATTAACGTGGACCAAAGGATGGAATTGTGCCATGCATTTCCTGCAGAACAACTTATGACTTACTAAAGGGTATGGAAGGACAAATGTGTCATTTCAGATTCTCAGAAGTCATGTTTTCAAATTCCCCACTCCAGAGAATTTCCCCTTTGTGTCACTTATGCTAGGTCCTTTTATTTAAATACTGCTGTGGTTTCTGCCGCTGACTGACCACTTACCCATCTACTAGCTCGTGCACTCCCCTCATTTGTCTCCTAATGTTGAGGCCCAGTTCCTTCTTGTCACTGACCCCTCCCCAATAATCCTATGGTAGCCAAAAATAAAAACTTCTTTGTTCTCTATGTCCTCTTCCTAGCCAAGTCCTTCAATGGCTCCAGTCTTAATTTCCCTTGCACCTCTTGGCCACTGAAATATTAGGAAAATAGTTGGGATGTTGAGTGATGAGACTTGTCCTTGACAGATTGGGTTTTGAGGAAAGGTGAATGAAAATTAGGCTCTTTAGTTTGGAAGAAACAACTGAAAGAAGACATTATAAAAGTTACAAGTTAAATAAATTGCATATGTAACACAGAAACATCAAGTAAAACTAGATTAAAATTACTGAAGTCAGTTGTGAACAGTTTTTGGAACTGCACTTCAGTTAGGGTTATTCATAATCCAGTGAAACGATACAAGCATGGAAAAGATCAACTAAAATGAAACAAATGGTCCTCACTAATCTTGCAATATTTGACAAACAAAACATTTTTCAGATTTTCATACTGTTCTTTTAAAATTCTCTTTTGTATAGTCATCTATGGATAAAAAGCTGTGTTAAGCTCTCTGCCTCTCTTTTGTATGAGGACAAGCTGTGGGTTAGCATCTCTTCTTGGGAGAACTACATGTTAGCACATAACCTCTTTGTCTGGGCACAATGTGTAAAAGATGTATGACAAGGAATTGAAACAATTTAGTCTTACAAAATATTTGTAAACCATTCAAGCATAGTAAATGTAGGTAGAAAATGTAAATGATCAATGTAATTACAAGCTTGTAATCACTTCCAAATTTTGCTAGTCTGTGTAAATCCACACATTTTGCTGCACCACGGCATCAAGTTGAATTCAATTTCTTTTGCTTTCTATTAATTTAATAAGATACAATTTTTTGGAAGTCTGATGGTTTCAGCCTTCTAATCCAGTATTTGGTTCAAAGGAAGTTAATTTCAATAACTAAGCACAAAGTGCAGTTGCAATTAAAATGCATGGTTAGTGCATGCGATCAATAATGAATTTCTGCCCTAATTTTTTTGCATCAAATACATTTACATTTAACATAAAAAGCACTCACCATCACGTTCTCGCTCACTCTCTGGCCTAGCCCTTGGCCCAGTATCAGACCAATCCCCTCGAAGCCTGAGTCGTTTAACAGGTGGCTGCCGGATCTAGATAAGAATATAAGAAATCAGGATGAAAATGAAAACATTATTTCAAAATTCAAGATGAAAAATTATTTCAAAACTGGACTATTAACCTGCAACATCTTTGCCTAACATCAGTAGTGTGCAGTTAGCACCTAAGACACATTAACATTCAAATATGTGTAAATAGTTCTTTCACATAATTTTAAATGTTGGAAGTAAAATCTATGTGAAACACTAATTTTGTGTTTCTGTATTGGAATTCACTGCCCCTTTCTGCTATACATTAAAATAACATAACTTTGATAAATGACAGCAAGAAAAGCAGTTCATTCAGGTTTGTTTTGCAAGATCCATAAGATTTATTTGTAACTTTATCACTAAGAAAGAATCTCTCACATCACCTTAGGCATTCAATTTTATCAGCTCAATACAAGAGGGGATGGCTTTAAAGTAATGGGTGGGAAGTTCAAGGGAGATATCAGAGGGAGATTTTTCACCCAGAGGGTGATTGGTGCATGGAATGCACTGCCTGGGGTAGTGGTGGAGGCAGGTACGTTGGTCAAGTTGAAGAGATTGTTAGATAAGCATATGGGGAATTTAAAATAGGGGGATATATGGGAGGAAGGGATTAGATAGTCTTAGGTGTGGTTCAAAGGTTGGCACAACATGGTGGGCCGAAGGGCCCGTATTGTTCTATGGCTCTAACCAAGAAGAAAATGTGCTCAGAAATTCAACACTGAAAGATTGATGCTTTCTTAAAACATACAAGTAAAAAATATTTTTTTCCAGTGTAAAACACAATAACAACCATTACCAATTTTTTCACATCACTCTAGAAATCTTTTCATGTGTTTCATGATATCATTCCCTGTGCGATGTTTGTCTGGAGTTTGCTGGAGAACAGAGACCACATTGGCAGGGGAGGATTTGATGAGGGGGGAAGAGAAAAGTGGAGGGGGAAAAGGGCAATCATTGGGCAATGCAAGGACAACACTAGCACAGCACCAGACTGGAACATCTGCCAAATTACTTTGCTTCAGCCGTGGGAAACATTTCACCCACTCACGATCTCAAATTTTCCCCAACATGACAGCCACAATCTAGTACTGATCTCTGGCCCAAGTGGCCAATTCTGCTTCAATTAAACAACCAGCAACTAATCACAACTCCTGCAATAACACCCATAACAAACTCACAATCGACAACATGCCCCTTCAAAATACTATGCTGGAACCTTTACCCAATCCCATCACCTCCTTCCCACAATAGGCCTGTCGAATTTCCATTCAGTTTTTGTCATCAAAAAGTGCTGAAGAATGGACCTTCCTCAGTTTAAGTCCATGTAATGGCAGATCCTGACTATCATTTTATTTCTCTACCTCCTGGCCCTCAGCCAGCCACAGAGCCAAAAAGTCACATTCAGAGATCAGAAAGAACTACAGATGTTGAAGGGGAAGGAGAGAAAAGATCCATGGTGGGTTGGGGTTTATACTGGAAGGCTTATGTCAATGGGAGATAGTGGTTTGCAGGGGTGTTTGATTGTGGGGCAGATGGAAGATCTTAAATCAGGTACAGCAGGTCAATGGAAAGGTACCCTATGGGCACTTTACTCCTGGTCCATATGGTAGCCCTGGTTTGTCTGTAACAGCCCAATTTTCAGAGGCGCAGGAAATCTGGTCAATCATAAGTGTTTTGTTTTGGGGGCTGGAGAGGTTATTAAAAATTCTTTTCCTGAAGTTTCTGGGTGAGCAAGAGAGAATATATGCATTCTCACTGAATAACAATAAATAAACATGGGAAAGACAACATGTGTGGCATAAAAACAATGAAAACTGTATAAAACAGGGAAATTAAAAACCATCTGGATTTAGATGCTTATTCACAGCTTACTGCACAATCTTGGGTGATGTTCTTTAAAAATTGGTTTATAGAATAACTTTTGGAAATATTGCAAGAAATACTTTTCTTAGAAATGCTACAAGATTATACTGTCATTAACAGATGGAAGAATTTCATTCATGGTGCTTCTTTGCATCTTTATTAACTGGAAGGCACATACACAAACGTGCTATGAAGCTTCTATTGTCAGTGAATGTGAAAGTAATTGATGACAGTTAATGGGAACAGCCAATTTTATTTAATTATAAATTGAATAGTGGCACAGCAGGTTATTAACTTTAAAAGAATTCGATGTAGAAGTTTAAATGCCAAAGTTTAAACTGTGCACACAACTAGTGAAGTGAGGCAGTCCATTTCTTAATATCATCTGTAAATTTCTACAAAATGGGCAATATTATAGATCAAAAGATCACATCAAATACACAATATAACCAACGTATGACTGTCATTAAAAAAGTTTAATCACATTGGGGCTTTTAAGAGATTGGTTTCTTCTATCAACTCCAATAGCTGTTCTATAAACAGAGTCTGAACCAATAATCATGTGCTGTTGGTGTTCCTGGAAATAAATTCACCTTGGTAAACAAGCATTAGGCGTTTTGCAAACACAGCTGCCTAACTTAGTCTTTGCAAGGTCATGCACTATCAAGGGAATTCTAATAGAAGACTATAATGCATTCAATTTTAGTCTGTTAAAAAATACTGATAAATATGGCTACTAACAAACATTTTAATTTTAACACCTTTCTGTTACAAGTACCACATTGCATTATACATATTTTTCTTGCAGTTTTTCAGGATCTTGGCACCAATGGTAAGGGCAGCATTTATTGTCTATTTCTAATTGCCCTTAAGAAGATGGCATGAATGCTACATGCCACTTAGCAGCCCACACCTGAGTGAAACCATACTGCATGCAGATAACAGACAGCTTCATTTGCTGAGGAGTGTGAATGGAATTGAACATTGTGCAATCGTCAGCAAACATCCCCTCTTCTTACTCGGGCATAAAGCAAAGTCATTGGCAAAGCACCTGAAGACGGCTAAGCCTAGCACACTGCCGTGAGGACAGTAAAGATGTCCTATGCTGCAAAGACTAACCAACATCCATAACCTTTTGGCAAGGTATGATACTAACCAAATGAATGTTTTCCCACTGATGCCCCGTGACTTCAATTTTACCAGGCTTCCTTTATGTCGCACTCATTCATATACTACCTTGATGGCAAGGGCAATCACTCTCACCTCACCTCTGGACTTCAGTTCTTTGGTCCCTGTTTGTACCAAGGCTGAGATGAGTTCTGGAGCTGAGGGGGCCTGACAAAATGCAAACCAAGCATTGGTGTGTAGGTATCAGTCATTAAATGGGTTATTGGTATGAAAGTTGATTACAACTTCCATACTTTGCTAATATTGGAAGTAAACTGACTGGGTGATTATTAGCTGTATTGGATTTGTCCTACTTTTTTTTAAAAAAACAGGACATATCTGGGCTATTTTATACATTTTGGGTAGATGTCAGTGTTGTAACTAATAGCATGGCCAGATGTATCACTAGTTCTGAAGTGCAGTTCTTCAGTATTACAGCCAGGATGTTGCCTGGTCCAATAGCCTTTGCTGTGTCCAGCGCTCTAAACTGTTTCTTGGTGTCATTCAGATTGAATAGAAATAGCTGAATATTGGCTTCTGTGATGGCAGAGATTATAGAATAAAGCAGAGATGGACCTCACCACTTTTGGTTGAAAATGGTGCAGCGTGTAAGACAATGTCAGCAGAAACAAATGGTTTTCTGGAGATCTGGATGTGATATCAAATCATCATCCTGACAAAATCTGGTTTATGGTCTGATTCAATAAATCGCTTTGGTTTGTGGATACAGGTACTCATAAACAGAGAGATCAGCATTTTCTCTAAAATCTCCAGGTATGGTACAGTAAAAAAAAAGTTTAGTTTCAATTGTGTTGCTGACTAATTCAGTAATGCCAATGAACAAGACTTTGGCTTTGCTTTCACTGGCCTATGATAAGCTCCATTCAAATATGTCCGGTTTAGATTTCAGTCCTCACATTTCGAAAAAAAACTGCTGGTGCACAGAAGGTAGAGTTAAATTAAATAGCTTCAATGCAGGAAACTCCTTTTTCCTGCAAAATCATACCAAGTAGTATTCCAGTAATAGCTCGAGCTTTGATCCAACCAATGAAATGGTTGAAATTTTGAAAAAAAAGGTTTATTCTTCTTTTAGATTATACTTAATGGAAAGTTGAATCGGAAATCTGCCATGAACTAACACAATTTGGCAATGTTTCAAAACATTATTTTCTTGTTAAGAGTTTGCCTTAAAAAAACATTTTAGATAATTTTATGCGTAATAAATAGGTTTAATTTTATTTTGAAAAAAACAGAAAATGGATTAATTGAAAAATTAGCATTTTAAATCAATGTCAATCCATCAACTGTGAGTCACCAGATTTTAAATAATTGAAAACAAATTTTTAAAAAATATACAAAATAATTTCCTACAATACTCAGTTTCTTAATATACCTTTTAAAAATATATTCAAAAACATTAAACCATTGCCTTTAGTGCTGCTGTGTCCAAAGATATAGCCAATTTTTTTTTCCACGAACTTCCTCAAAAGTCTGCTAGAAGCAGGATTAGCAGAAACGGTCGAAGAGGGATTAGTCATCCTGAAGGTTGACACTGACCAGAAATATTATTGAACCAGATGCATAAAATACATGGTTACAAGAGCAGATTAAGCTTCTTTTTCCCCCCAAAAACTATGAAATCACTTACCTCTGGTTCTCTTCTCTCATCTGTTGAAGGGAGCTTAAGTTCTCGTCCCTGATCATCATTGGGATCAAAAAGGTAGATATAGTCCGAGGAATAACTAACAAGTATTTCCTGCCCATCATTACTGTAACAGAGGGATGTAACTCGACAAGATTTATTGGTAAGATGCGGGGGTACAAATCTTGCACACATTCCAGTAGTTGCTCGAGCATTGTAACTACCTGCAAAGAAACGGAGATAAATGTTATCCATCAGAATTTTATACAATGAAGGTAGTTATTTGCTTCTTCCTATTCATTAAGAGAGCTACGTAATATGTTTATTATCTTCAAGTAATCATCCAGTTTACTTTTAGACATTTATGGTTTCCACTTCATCCACTAATGCTGATGCAGCATTCTCTGTCCTTTGCTTCTAACCAAGCTGTCTAGTTATAGTCTCAGTATCGATAGCAATGGCTTTCATTCCTCTTGCATTATTGACTTCAGGAAAGGGGGTGGTGTACATGCACCTGTCTACGTCAACGGTGCTGAGGTCGAGAGGGTTAAGAGCTACAAGTTCCTAGGAGTGAACATCACCAATAGCCTGCCCTGGTCCAACCACGTAGACACCATGGCCAAGAAAGCTCACCAGCACCTTGACTTCCTCAGGAGGCTAACGAAATTTGGCACGTCCCCTTCGACACTCACCAAGTTTTATCGATGCACCACAGAAAGCATCCTATCTGGAGGCATCACAGCTTAGTATGCAACTGCTGTGCCCAGGACCGCAAGAAACTACAGAGAGTTGTGGACACAGCCCAGCACATCATGGAAACAGGCCTCCCCTCATGGACGCTGTCTATAGCTTTCGCTGCGTTGGTGAAGCAGCCAGCATAATCAAAGACCACAACCACCTAAGTCATTCTCTCTTCTCTCCTCTCCCATCAGGCAGAAGATAAAGGAGCCAGAGGGCACATACCACCAGGCTTAAGGACAGCTTCTATCCCACTGTGATAAGACTATTGAATGGTTCCCTTATACGATG
>JARFYF010000074.1:87124485-87136440 GCA_030265395.1 Rhina ancylostomus
CATTCCTGAATCTGAGAATGTATAGCCTCTGTTTCTCTTCTCAATACCCTCCTGATTACTGTGTATTCCCTTCCCTTTGTTGCACTTTCCTGAATGTATTACCTCACTGATTAAATTCCAGGTGCCACCTTCCTGGCCAATTGACCAAGACACATTATATCCTTCTAAAGTTGAAAGCTTTCCTCCTCCCGTACTACAATATGACCAACAAATTAGACAAACATGAAATAAAAAACTTCATTGAAGAAAATTGCACAGACCCAACCACAGTCATGTTTACACTTGTTTATAAGGAGCCTCAGTTGATGCCATTCTTGCTTGAGTCAGCAAGTCACTGATTTGAGCCCTTCCCCAGGTCATAATCTGAAATATGATGCTGTGCCACTGCTGAGATACTATACGGACCCTTGTCTGCCAGCTAAGGTGAATGCAACTGACCACATAGAAGAATAAAAAGGCTGACCTCTCCCCCCTCCCCACATGTTCTGTGACAAACTTAGACCACAGCAGCAGTTTTAGGTACTCCACAGGTAAAATGGAATTTGATCAACAAATCCCCCAACTGTGTAAACTTAAGATTGAATGCAAAGCATCAAAAAGAGTGCAGAAGAGATTTTCCAGGATATTGCCTGGAATGGAGGGTTTTATTTATAAAGAAAGATTGGCTAGGCTGGGTTTATTTTCACTTGAATGTGGGAGGCTGAGGGATGACCTTATTGAGGGATATAGAGAGGGTAATTAGAGTCTTTACTCTTAGAGTGGAAGAGTCTAAAGGGGGAGGGAATGGGTTTAAGGTGAGGGGGAGAAATTTAAAGGAGATCTGAGGGTCAAGTTTATGCACTTGGTGGTGATTATATGGAACAAATTGCCACAGTGGTGGAGGCAAAAACAATTACAATGTTTAAAAGGTATTTTGATAAGGAAGTAGAGAGATGTGGGCCTGATGCAGGCAAATGGTATTGATGCAGATAGACATCATGGTTGGTAAGGGTGAGTTGGGCCAAAGAGTCCATTTCTGTGTGTACAACTCTATGATGGAAGCTGATATCCTCCAGACTGTCAGTAAGTTAACACCATTGCCTCAGCTCCCCTGGATTTAATAAAATCAGGAAATATGTGTAGTGTTCCCACTCCCATTTGCTCCTTAGTGATTCTGTTGGAAAAGGGCTAGTGCAAAGGCATTAGATCCCTTCCGAGGTCAGCAGGTCATTTAATGTGGTCTAGCAATGAATATGTGAAAGGGCCCAATGCCTATGGAACTGTATTACTGATGCTGGTCAGGACAGTTCAAAGAAGGAGGCAAGTTGAGAGGGGTTCTCAATTCCCATGTGTTTTGAAGCTGCTGAATTATGCCAGCTTAAAGCAGATGGCTGAATTGCTTAAGTCTGGTTTTCATCCAGTCTAAATCCCTGTGATGGCAAAAGTTGAATCAGCATTCAAACCTGGATTAGGTTGCAGTTTTCATATGGCAAAAAATGAACTTGTTATGCTTTATGTGCAGGCATGTCTTTTGGGGCCTTTGGGAGGAAAAATAAGTCAGAGCCAAATTCTGACTGAATCACAATGAATTGGATTTGGCTTAGTTCGATCAGTTTGCCGCCATTTGGATTGCTATGACTTTGAATTTGGCTGGATCAATTCTCCATATGCAGTACAAGAATCTTGTTGTGAGAGAGTGCCATATTATTATTGAAACTTGAAATAGAATCTGCTGCGTGTAGTGTAACAGTTGCACTATGAAAGCTCCTGACAATGACCATCTCCAACAAGAAGATATCTAACCATCTATCTTGATAACAATACCATCTACCTTGACAACAATGCCATTACTATCACTGAGTCCCCCACCATCAATTTGCTGGGAGTCGCCAATATCCTCAATTAGACCATCTCATGAATACTGTGCCTACTACAGCAGGTCAGAAGCTAACAGCCTGCAGTGAGTGAATTGTCTCCTGACACCCCAAAACCATCCACAGGACACATTTCCCCCATCTCTGGTGCACAATGGCTGTATTGTGTTTCATCAACAAAATGCATGCAGTTATTTGCTTGGGTTCCTCTGAGAGTACCTCCCAAACCAGCAGCCTCTACCACCAAGCAGGACAAGAGTTTTGGACATGTGAGAACACGGCCTTCTTTCCTGGAATGATATCACTGGTTCTTCATTGTCTTTGGATCTGAAGCTACCCAACAGCATTGTGGGAGTACCTTCATCAGGAGAACTGCGGTGGTTCAACAAACTGGCTCTTCACCACCTTCTGAAAGGCAATGGTTATTAAATGCTGGCCTTGTCTAGATCCCAAAATATGAATAAACTTAAAATAAAATCCAGAACTGATTTTTCAATGGAAATCTGAACTGGCAGATATTGTTGATTTCATAATTTTAACATCGTTCATTATTGCAGGTTGGTTAATTGCACTCTTGTAATCTGTGTAATATGGGCTAAAATACTGTTAACATTAACAATAGATGAATAGCTGACAAGGAATTCTCATGTTAATGGAGGTGCTAATTTATTTATTTTAATCAACTAAAGCTACTGGTAAATTATTGTAAAGTAATTTCATGTATATGTGCAAAGTTGGGTTATAGATCAGTAGTAACTTTTAACACTTTCTCATAATTGCTTGGTTTGACTTTATTTACACAAAATGTGTAATAGTAAACAGTCAATGTAATGGGGTCTGTGGTATTCCTTATTGTCAGTTTAGAGCTGTTTATGTTTTATTATTTATTCATGGAATGCTGGCTCCTATTGTGAAGCCTACACCTATTGCCCTTTCCCAAAGCCCTTGAAGGAGTTGGTGCCTCTTCTTATTGACCACTGCAGTCCATATTACACAGTATTGGTAGGGAGTGAGTTCCATGTTTCAGTCTTGATGATAGATATAGAAACAGTGACATATTCCAAGATGGAGTGATCTTTAACTTGGACGGGAAATTCTAGGCATTATTGTCTGTGTGAAGGTAGTTGTTTCAGAAGTTAAGAGCAATAGTCCTACATTATTCTTCAGCTTTTGTGCACACGATCCATTTAATACTTAGACTGAAATGTTTGCATGATTCTAGGGATTCAGTAGAAGTACTTGAAACAATGTAAGGGCAATAAACATCTGATCTAAATTGCTGAGCAAAGGCAATTGAAACAAATAACAAAATGGTTTAATTAAGGATTTCAGAAGAAGGAATTGAAAGAGGGACAGGGTTGATGGAGTGTATCATGGTTCTGACCCTAAATGATTCATATTATCATTGCAACAGTTTTCCTGACCACTCCCTGATCCCCTACCTTTTGGAGCGATCTTTCCACGTTTTGGTATGTCCTAGTATTGGTTTATTATTGTCACTTGTACTGAGGTACAGTGAAAAACTTGTCTTGCATACCGTTTGTATAGATCAATTCATTACACAGTACACTGAGGTTAGTATACGGTAAAAACAATCACAGAATACAGAGTAAACTATCAAAGCTACAGGCAAGTGCATTGCAGCAGGTAGATAATAAGGTGCAAGGTTATAACAAGGTAGATTGTGTGGTTAAGAGTCTATCTCATTGTATCAGGGAACCATTCAATAGTGTTATCACATTGGGATAGAAGCTGTCCTTGAGCCTGGTGGTATGTGCCTTCAGGCTTCTGTATCTTCTACTTGATGGGAGAAGAGAGAATGACCCTGGTGGGTGGGGTCTTTGATTATGCTGGCTGCTTCACCAAGGTAGCGAGAGGTATAGACAGGAGTCCATGGAGGGGAGGCTGGTTTCCATGATGCGTTGGGCTGTATCCACAACTCTCTGCAGTTTCTTGCGGTCCTAGACACAGCAGTTGCCATACCAAGCTGTGATGTATCCAGATAGGATGCTTAATGTGACTTTCTAGTAATTACCAAAGATGAGAGAGATTTCTAAAGTATATTTCACAACTGATATTCCCTTCCTAATTAATCACATTGTGGTCTACTGTAAACAAGGATCATTGATAATATGTTCTATTCCCATACTTGCACAAATACCTCTGGTATTTACCCAGGATCTATCCTTGCTCCCCTCATATTTCTCACCTACATGCAGCCCTTCAGCAACAGCAGCCAAAACACTGCAATAGTTTTCACAACTGACACTCCCAGGTTTACTTCACTACCACCTCTGACTCCAAATTCTCACACCAACATTGAGTACTTCTTCATATTTAATATGATGTAGATCTTCATATTTCTGAAAAGAATGTGCTTCACTCTCATCAAGCTGGCCACAAATTCTTGTGTCAAAATTGGAGAATGTCCAGGGTCTCCATTAGTACAAACAGAACTGAAAAATTAGTCTCTGATTTCATGGTCCTTCTTAATAGTTCTAGGAATTGAATCCCTTACTGGCCCAATTTTATCTTTAATATTCCATCCACCACAAGCTAAGCACCATCTGAATCACTCTTTTCCATGGCTTCAATGTCCTTGGATCATTTATTTATTTTTGTAACCATCAACCAAACTACTTACAAACCTAAATCCACACCATAATAGTTCTAGGGAAAAAATGAATCTTTTGATACAACTGATTAGTTTGATCTGTGAAAGTTAACCCACTTTTTTCATATAAATATAAGTCAAGGGTACTCAGATTTTCAGGCTTGGAGAACCGCTTTCTGGTCAGAGCAGAAAATAAGGGCTGAAATCCTTATGCTCTTAACTGAGCATAATCTTAACTGGTCAAGGATTGCTTCGGTATTAAGGGGATCTACTCAATTTGGACACTTCCACAAAGTACAAGGTATCCATCTTCTTATAGGTAGGTGTCTTCTCCAAATTTCTACCATTGCTGATTGTCCCTATACTATCTCAACCCACTTCATCATCTGTGTACCCAAACCCCCATCATTTGCTCCAACCTGCCTTATTTATCCCATTCTTTTGCCCCATCCTCCATACTGCACCATGACCCCCTCCACCACACACACCCATAATCTTTCCCCAAAATATTAGCTTTATAATTCTTGCTGCAGATGCTGCCTAACCTGTTGAGCAATTCCAGCATTCTGTTTTTATTTCATATTTCCAAAATCTGCATTGTTCACCATTTTGAATATATTACATTCAGCCATACACTCCACTTCACATGAAAATATCTACTAATTCAGTTTAGTGCACTAAATTCCTGTCACCTTGCTAACCTTCAATTCATTGTTTAAATTTTTGTGGAAAAATAAGTATCAGGAGTGGAGTTAATTTTTAAATATAAATTACTTGGCAAATCCATTCAGCTCCTATAGCACCTTAAATAGAATTTCTCTCCTTCACTTTAGGATTAATGTAAAAGATCCCATTATTCTACTCAGAGTATAGAGATAGTCTCTCGATATCCTTGTGAATATTTATCTCCCAAGAAGACAAATAATCTGGATATTTATCTCACTGCTGATTATGGGATCTTTTGTGCACATTGGCTGATAAATCTCCCAAAAATTATATGCAAAATGTATCAAGACTCCCTGCTAAATGACTTCCATTTTCTTGAGGACGAATCACATTATCATATGAGGATTTCACTATATGGCAGACTATATCTGGGCATTCACATCCTGCATTAAATAAGCATGATTTCTTATTTCCCCAAGACCACTAAGGTCAACATGTTGCTGCTGCTGCCCTCTCGAGGACCCCATTCCCAATGCTGCCAATCCCAGGACTTAGCTGGAATATCTTCTCCAGGGGTTCTTGGAAGGAAGTGCCTGTTGGGTCTCAGGGTACTGTGGGAAAAAAATACTGCAGTATTTATACTGCAGTATAACAAAAATACTTGTTATAAACTTGTTATTATTTTGAGCTGGAGCAAAATTTTCCATGCATTTAATGCAAAAGTCTACATAAATGCAGCTTTTGCGTGACTATATAGGGACTCATGAGTGACTGAGTTACAGTAGGAGCTAGATATTGAATGCCATAGCATGTCTTGGCATTAAGCACAATGTTCTGAAAATGAAGGTTAGATCTGATTTTTTAATGACAAGTATGCAATTAACCATAGGAGTCATTGAAATAAAAGCCGTAGATGAATTAAAGCTACTTAGATGCTGTTTGTGCACACTGTTGCCAAAATCCAATGAACTAACGTGAACTATAAAATAAAAAGAAAAGGATAATGGCCAAGATTTTGCTACGTTTTGTGAAACCATCAGCATTTACCCAGTTTGGGACTCCAGCACAAATGCAGAAAGTTGAACTTGTAGACCAAGCTCCTTCAGCGAGTTCCTGGCTGCATGCTTCAGCTACACTCCATGTGGAGTGTAGCAATAGAGCAGAACTTGCTGGAAACCACCAGAATTTACCCTCAAGAATCTGCTCTTGGATCCTGCCATAGGCTATACCTGGCTTAGGAACCACATTCAATTCAATTGAGATTTTGACTGCAAGGAATTAAGGTATTGATAAAATAAATACATATCTAATTATTTGTTTGCAGGGACATTTATAGTGATTCAGAATCCCAAGTACTTTCAAATAGTTCTAGATTTTCAATAATTTAGATTTAATTGATTTTTTAAATTTTAATGGTTTTTGAATGCTTCTGAATGTGAAGGATATTTAGAAGCATTGAAGGGACTTTCAGAAGCTATGAAAAATAACACCTTAACAGGTAGCAAAACTGGAGGCTTGGCTTTGCCATTAAAGGGTTCCTCAGTAGTTTCATGAGTGAGGTTTGTTCTGGTCTGGCCCTTTGAGCCTCTTACATTACATGTTGATCAAGTCCAGAAAAGTTCTTCCTTAGGGACAGGCAATGATGTAAATTCAGGAGAACCGAACTTGCATCAGTGTCAGATGCAGGCAGAAGGTTCCATCAGCAAAACTGAGACATGTTTGAAATAGAAGACTCGTAGTGAGGAAAGTAATTTAAAAACTTCCTTGTTGCCAATGGATTTGCAATATAATGTTAGTTAATGTGAAATAAATAAACCAAACTATTACAGCTAGCCAATTCACATATGAAAACACACCATGAGAGTCCAGGGTTGAAATTTTAGAAGGGAGGGCATTGTGGAGTTGGAGGTGATCTGAGTTGTGAGGATGGAAGAAAGCATTTCTGATAATGAAACTGTCGGAACAGGAAGCCAAGTTTTCACATGGTCCAATGAAGTCAATAAGCTGGTGGGAGAAGCCATTACTAAAATTTACACTTATGTTCCCAATATTTTGATCAGAGCATAAAAATATAAGAAGACAATCTAAACCAAGAAGTAGTCCTGAATTCTAGGATTGTGGTGACTGGGAATCATCAAACATCATTACTCTCCAATGGAAGGTCACCCTGTGTTAGTATCCTTATATTCAACTAGAAAGCAAGGACACGAGATCCATCCCTGACATGCAGCAGTATCATAGGCATTCCTTCAAGCCGCACCCCACATGCAGGGATCAACACCAACTTGCCAGACAACCTGTCAGCTACTGCTGCTTCTATATTCCAGCTATGCAGATGCTTTGCCTAACTTGGTCACTCTTCTAAGTTCCACTGCTGCTCTCACAATAATCACCAGGAGTGTTCAAACCAGAAATCTTAGCAAAATGATGAAGATACTGCCAGTGTGAACTAAAAAGAGAACATTGAAAATACTCAGCAGATCAAGGTTGACAGAAGAACAAAGTTAATGTTCCAAGTCAATGAACTTTCATCGGGGTTGAAAACAGAAGAAATACAAGAAGAAAGAAGATTTGTTAAAAAGAGTAGGCAATAGTGAAGGCAAAGAAACCTACTCAAAAAGCAAAGAAATAATGAACTAAATTCAGAGAGAATTAAGGGAACACAGAAAACATACAACTGAGGGAGTAGAGAACAGTTTAAGCAAACTTTGAATGCTGTTTCGCTAGGTTTGCCTTGCATCTTGAAATCTGAAATAACCCAAAGGCTGGATCACCAAGATCTAGCTAAATATTCTCTGTAGCATTCAATTCTTGTAGTTTAATCCTTTCAATGACAATACACTACAGAACACCAATTTGAAATAATTAATAACAATATATAATGTAACATAGTTGCCAGGGGCAAATGTCGATGTAATTATCAACTCCAAACAGAATGTGTTTATTGTACGGAAGAGAGTTTTTAAAAGTATGAGATACGAAAGTAAAATGAGCCCATCCAATACAATGACATTTCACAAAGTAAGAATGTTAAGTGAAAAATAGTTAATGATATTGGTAAATGGTAAAAAAGCTAGAAACAGTGAGAGGTCAAACAATCTCTAATTTTGTCAGGTGTATTTTTTAAACAGTTGTTTGCATTGGTCTATCTGCTTGTTCATTTTTTTAAAATCAAAACCCTTGTGTCTATATTTAACTTTGTAAAATATACTGACACTGCATCATTTCATTGCTATATTTAGATGATACCCTTCATCATCATTTTGTATTGCATTACAAAGTCTAGTTGCAGCAATGATATCACGACATGATAACTTCAAAAACTATAATACAGGTCCTCTTTTTCTCAAAATACAAATTTTAAAAGGCAGTCTTCAAATTTTCCTATTACAATTAAACAGATGGGATAATGTAGACTATAGATTTCATATATTCATTGCTAACCATGTAAGAAATAGGGTAGAATGGTTGCAATTTGCATTGGCTATATCTGTTATTATCTTGAAACACATCAGCTGAGTGGTTCAGAAAACAGTGTCAAACTCTCAGACCTCCATCTAAACCATATTATCAGTACAAACTCTAGATTAATCACCTGGAAAGCCTCTTTCCATTTACAATAGATGGACTTTTTTTTTGCAAGCTCCTGCTTTGTAATTTTGACATCAATATTGACTATCTGAAAATTGCTTAGAAATCAAGACCATCCTTGGTATATTGTGGACCATTCATTGACAATCACCCCGATAAGAACTCAAATTGAAAAAATTGTTTCTCAAGTGCAGTATTACTCTGATAGCCATTTACTACTGTCATAGACGTCAGACCACTCACAAACTACAACATTTACAGCTGCAGCCGGAAAGCACATTATAACCATACGTGACTTCCTCTTTTTGGGCAAACTTTGCAGGAAACTGAAACATACAAAAGACTGCACATAATATCAAGGCAGTACACGATACTGAAAGTGGAAGAGAAAATAAGGTTCCATGTTACAAAGAATCGATTAAATGATGAGGCAAAAGTGGAGGTGGGTACAAGGCCAGACACTTGAAAACAAAAAAGGGTTATAGTGCATTCAGTACTGCATCTAAAGAAGAATACATAGTCATGCAGATAATGCATATAGATTCTGAAAATCTTAACTTACAAATGAGAGATTCTACAAATTGGGTTTCATTTCATGGAACATAGACGGCTGAGAAATGATCTATTTAGAGTCCTTAAGGTACAATGGGAAATTGATGGGGTATTAAGAGAGAAAATTTTCGCTGGTTGATAAATTCAGGGCTAGAGGGATTGGGCCTAGATATTGTTTTACTAAATTTTTATGATGTCAAAATAGCATGTTGGGTCACCCAAATGCTGTATGTAGTTGTATAAAAATTGAGGTCTTTAATTATGAGGTGCCCAGAAGAGCACTGTCAGACTTCTCTACTTAACAGTGCACTTTCAGGTTGCTGTACTCTATTTATCTGTTACAAGTTCTTGTAACTGTCAACATTTAGCCTAGCAAATGTGAGTTCAGCAGTGAACTTTAAGGGGGCATTACACCATGAAAGCACCACTCCTCAAAATACAGGCATTTTAAAAGTGGATATTCTAATGATGGGAGGGTGTGAGAGAGAGCCAGACATCCTGAAGAGCAGTGCCCATAGAAGAAATGTTTTTCATCCAGGGGCATCACAGAAATTCTCCAGGTTCACAGCCAGACAGAATGACACCAGGGAGATGTCTGTAAGGTGTAAAACAACAGTCCATGAATGCTTGTACTTTTATGAAACATGAAATGCAAGCAAATCCTAATACCCACTATGCCTGTATCTGTGGACTGAAGGAACATTAAGGAGATTGAGTGATCTCCCCAATGAAGAAATAAACAGCAAACTGTGTGATGTGGGAGAGGACTGCGGTAGCAGGCTAGAACAATCTGAAGTTTGGAAGACACAAGTGAGAATTTCTTTTTTAAATTCATTTTTCAGATCTGGACGTTGCAAAAAAGACCATGATTTATTGATCTTTAAATGCTTTTGAAGATGGTATTGAGCTACCTTTTTGAACTGCTGAAGTTCTTCTGGTGAAGCTACTCCTGCTGTGGTATTGGATAGGGAATTCAACGATTTATATCCAGCGACGGATGATAAAGAAGTGGTGACATTTTCCTGGGGTGGATGCTGTCCAACTTGGAGGGGACCCTGCATGGATGGTACTCCCATGCACCTGCTACTCTTGCCCTTCATGGCAATAGAGATTGTGGGTTTTAGAGGTACTGTCAGAGGAGCCTAGACGAAGAAATCTGGTGCAATTTGTAGATGGTATAAACAGTAGTCATTGTGTATCAGTGATGGAGGGAATGAATGGTCGAGGTAATGAATGGAGTACCAATCAAGCAAATTCCTTTGTCGTGGATGGTGTCAAACACTTTGCGACATCCAGGTATGTGTAGAAAACTCCATCACGCTCCTGACTTGAGCCTTTTGGATGGTAGAAAGGATTTGGGTTGTGAAGAGGCAAGGCATTCACCACAACCTCATAAAAAGCCTCTGATTTGCTCTTGTAGCCAAAGTATTTGTGTGATTAAACAAACAATCTGCTGTAAGAACTCAGTGGAGGAAAAGGTATTGTCAATGTTTCAGGTCATGACTGATTTACAATTGACCATTGTGCAATAATCTGCAAACTTCCTGACTTGTGACATTATTAAGGCCATTGATGAAGCAGATGAAGTTAGTGGGCTTTACTGTACTCTCCTGAGGAACTCCTGCAGTGACGTTCTGGATGGAATGATTGTCCAACAACAAACATAACCATCTCTCTTGATGCAAGACAACACTCTAACCATTGGTGTGTCTTCTTTTGATGCTCATTGACTACCATTTTACCAGGACACCTTGATACCAATAATGAAATACTACCTTCATATCAAAGGTGGTCATGCTCACCTCACATCTGGAATTTAGTTCTTTGGTCCATGCTTGTCACTTTAACTGCCAATTCAACAGCACATCATCAGTTTTTGTTGGGAAAATAGTGAAGGATTTTCTGGGCCATACATAAAAATTAGAGTTAGGTCCTTCAGAACTGAAGTTGGGAAACAATAAATGCAAAACAATGGCATTTGGAACCTTTTCTAACGTTCACAGTTGTTGCTATGTTAACTGTTAGTTTTAAAATCTGAAACTGGCAGGATTTTGAGAGGCATAGAAGCACATGAGAAAAAGGTAGGTAAATGAAATTGTCACATATCAGTCACAATCCCCAAGAATAGCAAAACCAGCTTGAGATAAGGAATGACCTATTCCTGTTCATTTGGCCACATGAACCATGTCAGCATAGTGCAGAGTAACTCAGTAAATACTGGTAACAAATACAAAATGCCATCATCTCCCTCCTGCACCAGTTAACACTCAAGGAAAACTGCCAATTCATGCCATATTTGGATCTACTTTGGTCTGTAGCCCAAGTCTGCAAGAAACTGAATCCCTTTCACAAGATTCTTATACCCAAATGACAGAATTGCTGTGCCGTCTCACAGCTCCACATAGCCAGGTTTAATCCCAACCTCGATCCATGAGACGTTTGCTCGTTCTCCCCGAGTGCTTCCACTGGCTTCAGTTTTATTGCATATCCTGAAGTTGTTCTTGTAAATTGTAAAATAATGTAGGCAAGTGGTTAAAAAAAACATAAAAGGGGACTTGTTGACCATGTGAGACAGAATAAGTTTCAGGGCTAAAGGGGGAAAAGGGAAGGGGAATAGGATGATGGGATCATTCATTTGGGTGTGGATCCAATAGCCTCCTTGAGTGCCATAATTAACAT
>JARFYF010000074.1:87346527-87363157 GCA_030265395.1 Rhina ancylostomus
TATATATATATATATATAGATATAGATATATATATATATATATATATATATATAAAAAAGATATATATATATATATATATATATATATATATATATATAGGTATTCGTTACTACTCAAAACTAACAGATAAAGGCCTTGTTTTAGCTATTGACCTTCATCACATTTAGTTGTTATATCAACAATAACCTGCCACAGGAAGCTGTGGAACTACCACTTTCAGACTTCCTGGGTTAACTGGGTCAGAATTTCTCTAACTAGTTGATAATTATCAGAGATTCAGCAAGGTGATCAAAGGTCTACCGACCAATTTTATAACTGGACTGAATTAACATAAATGAAGTAATATGAAATCCCAGCCTCTTTGTTCATTGCATCTTTTGACATGTGAATATTTCTGCAAGCTCCCATCCAAAAGCTATAAAGTGTTTCCAATATTGTTGTGAGATGATAAGGTAAGGTAAGGTAAGATTTCTTTATTCGTTACCATGTACATTGAAACACCCAGTGAAATGCATCTTTTGCATAGAGCGTTCTGGGGGCAGCCCGCAAGCATCACCACACTTCCGGCACCAACATAGCATGCCCACAACTTCCTAACCTGTACGTCTTTGGAACGTGGGAGGAAACCAGAGCACCAGGAGGAAACCCACACAGACACGGGGAGAACGAACAAACTCCTTACAGACAGTGGATGGAATTGAACCCGGGTCGCTGGCGCTGTAATAGCATTTAATGCTAACCACTACACTACCATGCCTGCCCACATCAGGCTTAAGAATGATAATGTTATTTTCAGTGTTTGTGGTATTAATTTGTACTGCTCAACTGTTCCTCGTAATAGGACATGAGGTTTTAGATCTGCTCTGCACAATACTGATAGTGCATGATGAAACAAGGCAGAAGTGCTGTGGCAGACAAGGTCAAATCTTCACTTGTGTATTGCAAAATTTGTTAGAAAAGAGAACAATAGCCAAATGAAAATAAAATCCCAACTATTAACTACCTATGGCCAGATTCAGTTTCCAAAGGGACTTCAGTGTCTGGCAAGCACTCCTGAGCAAAACATGCAGAAGCCTGGTTGACTGTATTTTCCATCTTGGAAGGCTATGTGCTAATTTTCCATATGTAGCATTGACCCTCGACTGGCATGAATTCCTTCAAGCCCAGTAAGATTTACCCCTTCAAATTGCCAGTTTAGGGATGATGAGCTACATTACCCCACCATGAAAGATTTTCAGGGAAGGATTTAATCTTTGAATGCTGCCACTAAACAACTGAAGAGAATTGCTGCTGGTTTACTCTCCTTTGCAATGGAATCAAACATGCAGCAGGGGAGAGCAACTGGCAGATGATACTCTTGTACGTGTTTAGCATTAGTGACCGAAATAAGTTTATCGAGATTCTCTATGATTCTAAGTAAAGAAATGTTTTCTTTAAATATTTTGATTTTGAAAAGCTTATTATACACATTAAAAATTAGTCAACTTCATACAATGTTTTCTTTCTCTTCTTTTAGGTCCTTTATCAAGAACTCCACACCTGACCCATCCCTTCCCTACCCCAACGTATCACTACACCTCTCTACTTTCCAGCTGTCACCTATTGTGCCATTATTCCAGACTTGAATTATCCTCTCAGAACTTTCCAAATGCCCACAAAGTAATTAAATGGTCTCTTATTATGAGGAAAACTCTAGGTTTTATCCTTGTTTTATAAATGACCTTGCCTCACAAAGCTAAATAAGATTTCCATTATTTACAACTCAAACTGTGTGTATAACAGTTACGTGTGATGGAAACTAGCTCATTTTCTCACATCCCCTCCATCAAGACGGCTTATGGCTTTGCTGTATTGTTATTTCATAACTGAATTATTTGATGCTAAGTCACCAGAAATTAGCTCTGATCTTTCAGTATGTAATTGTACTGTTTGACTACAAACAATAATATAGTAAAATATAATTGACTTGTTATAATTATTGTACAAAAATCTTAAATTAAAGGTCTCAAGTAAGATTATCTTTTATTTCAACTATTTTCTGTAAGCTTTACACTGATACTGAAGTACAGAACTTAAAAACCAGGCAGGATAATAATATGCATTTGATAGTTGAATTTTAGCAGCAAAACAGAACAACATTGTCCCAAATGTAGAACTATAGTATGGCCATAGCTCATCGTACAAGGTACCAAGAAAAGGGGAAATGCCATTGAGATAATTCTTTCTATACTGCAAGCAGGACTTAAGTCTTACTTACTGTACTTTATACAAACAAAGAGATAACACATTTACCAATATGTACCCAAGCATTTAAGATGTCTTTAATCTCTGAAATATAGTGCATGTTTTTTGTTGTATGCCAGAAAATCTTGGCCTCCTCTCACATGCCTTGGATTGGGCCTCCTCTCAGTTTACAGTAATTACTCACCTGCATCAGGAGTCAGCGGATTACGTATCTGTGAGCTGGTGATTAATCAAATCAAACATGCAGCAAGGAACTCTCACAGAAAGAATCATTTTAGCAGAAGCTGCAATTTTATTTACACAAAATAGGAAGCCTGCCAGTGCAAGGTGAGGTCAACTGGAGTCTTGAGGATGCAACAAGCATGATTTTCAACGGCCAGCCGCCTGTCTCCCAGCTGAAACACAGGTGTTGAAAACAGGAATGAAATTTCGGACACCCTTTGGAAAACCAATGTCTGTCTGGTGCAATTTTCAGGCAACCCTCTAAACAATCACTCTGCAGTATGCATATCTGTTTTGTGGGGCAGCGCTTGCAGATACAAATTGAAATTCTGTTGAATACTTATCACAAATGGTTGGAGCATGAGGTCATCCTTCTGCTTCCTCATCTCTCTCTTTCTCTGATTTAAAATCCTCCATAAACCTACCGCTTTGTCAAGCATTCATTCATCTTCCTTGGATGAGAGTCTATTGTTGTCCGATCAAACTCCCATGAGGCACTTTGTTCATTTTTCTATCCTAAAGGCGTTATATAAATGCAAATTGTTGTAAATCAACATACACCAGAGATAAATCTTGAGAACATCTTGGTCTGTATGCATCAATAGTGAACTGCATTTTGTTTTTACTTAAAACAATTAATTATTAATTTTATGAAAATTTAGATAATAGTAAGGAAATAACATAGTTCCTGCTATAACATAAGTTTAGAGGAGCCAAACTGTGTCACCACCATAACTTACAAGTTGACTGGTTTTGACCTATAGGAATTTACTTTGCCCAACACATCAGTTCTGAAGACTTTGAAACTATTTTCAGCGAAATGTACTGTGTGGGTGACACACTTCCTTGACGTCCATTTTGGCAATATTTCAGTTCTTTTGAAATAATACCATTGTGTCATCCTTCCATCCTTCCTCAAAATCCACACCCCTCTATGTTATCTATGCTTCCCTAAGTCTGGGTTCTTAATCATCCTCAAATGGTCAAGGCCTCAAGCTCTTGTATTCCCTATTTAAGTTTCTCTACCTTTGGCTCTTCTTTAAGTTACTCCTTAAAACATACAGTAGCTCTTTAACAATGCTTTTACTCCCATTTGCAGTGCCTCAGATCTTACAGCAGGACTGCACTCCATTCAGAAGTGGTGCTGTTATGTGACAAGTAATGTTTGTTCCAGTGCCATGTTGTGATCATCTCCAACAAGAGAGAGATTAAATTGGACTAGCAGCCAGAGTTCTGGACCATTGATACAGAGATACTGATGTTGAATCCCACCTTGGCTGCTGGGAAATTTAAATTTAAATTTGGTATTAAAAAAAGTTAATCTCAATAACAGTAACTAGAATACCAGATTGATAAAAAATCCATTGGTTTATTAACATCCCTCATGGAAACAAATCTGCAGTCCTTACCTGGTCTGGACCATATGTAACTTTAGACCATTCATTTGTTCAACTCTTCTAGGATAAACGTTTCTGTTAAGCCTATCCCTGTTTACAATGGATGGGGATTAAACTACTTGCAGTTGCAAAATTGTCCGATTTGGTGGTTTAGCAACTCTGAATTGCTTATTCTGTGATCCTCTACTTTATCCTGAGTTGAGATTACAATAATTTAACTGAATGACTGATCTCTGACACTTCTCTCTCTAGGTTAGAACTTAACACTGCATACTCATGTGTGTCCTTGTGGTCAATAAGCTGATGATACGGTGACATACATCTGCGTAACACAGGACTCCATGCTCTGTGGGCAGGTTTGCACACTGTGACAAACGTCAACTCTGCTGGTAGGTCCGATTGGAATAGCACTCTTATGGCTTGATAACGTAATTAAAATTACCACTTCATTTTGTCAAATTCATCACTTGCAAAAATAACTTTATTAAAGCAATGCGAGCAATTTTATAAATTATAAATAAAAACAGAAAGTACCAAAAACTCTCAGCAGATTTCCAGCAGTTTGATTTTATTTCAGATTTCCAGCATCTGCAGTTTTTTAAATTTAAATTTTTATCAAATGATGAATCAAAGCCATTGTTTTGTTCTGAAAGTTAATCAGAAAGCACAGATTGCACAATAACATCCACCCAATTTGTAGAACTATTATTGCGAAAGATTTTCCATATTGTAGGGCTCAGCATTTTAACTTCCTTACCAAGCTAAAAATAATAAAGAAGGGAAATGTTCATATAAACTGCTTTAAATTTGTTACCAAACAGCAAAGGTTTTAAAAATTAGAGTTGTTGTTTGTTAAGGAAAAATATCTCTGATTTAAAATCAGGTGACTCATTCTAATTTAACTCAAACAGCTCATTGGAAATCTATAATCTCTTGCTGCACAGAAAAATAAAGGGAAATTTTAATGCTGCTTAACTCGAGCTGATTCAAGTTGGAATATTTTTAGATCTTGTGAAATTGCATTTGTTTCAGATAATACCATCTATAGCCTGCATACTCCCTAAAAGTACAAAGTGATTAACCTAATGTTTCCCTCAGAAAAAAATGTTAGCTTCAGTCTAAAGGGGATGGTCAGAATCTGCTTCCAGTCAGTAGGATGAGCTGGATGCCTTCCTGGAGGACATTGTATATACATTTTTAGCAAGAGCCAAACTGTTTTGCATGGTTTTTTTTAACTCAATTTTGCATTGCAGAAGGATATATTCAGCATAATGACAATGAGTTTTAAACCATTTTATGCATTTTGTTTACTTTCTCCAATTTTCTGAAGAATTTCTCTTGTTTTAATCAGAAACTCATGAAGTGGCGCATTTCCAGACTGCACATAACTTAAAAATTGAACAAGCCAGCTATCTGTCATGAAGAAGAAAACAATTTTATTTATTGATGCCGAAAATATACGTTGCTCCCTCTGGGGAAACCTAAACTTGGGGGGGTTTGTTTTCATCTATTTACAATGGAGATGAGGAGGAATTTCTTCTCTTGCAGGCTTATGATTGAATGTATCATTGCTAATTACCTTCTGATTTCCAGCAAAGACTATATTTTGCATTTTTCTATTTCTTTACTTAATACTTGAAATTTGCACAAAACTATGCTTGATTACATCTGTTTCAAGAATGTAAGAGCTAAGCAAGAAATAATATTTGTGTGTGCTTTGCTAAACTCCCAGCATTTTTTCCAGCTGTACCTGTTCTTTTCATGGTTCCTTACTTAGAACCTACCATATGCTCCCACAGTTCACCATTATGTTTTAAAATAAGCATTGTGGCCACTTAATGGAATCCTACTAGAGGCATAGAGCAGGCAGCCAAGGCCCAATGTGGATGATAGGGTGACACACTCATTAGACAGCTCCTAAGGAATGAGGCAGAAACAGGCATCAGGAGACACAATAGACTGCAGTTGCTGGAATCTGGAGCAAAAAAACAAACTGCTGCAGTGTCTCAACCTGAAATACCAACAGTTCCTCTCCTCCACAGATGCTGTCCGATCTGCTGAGTTCCTCCAGTAGTTTGTTTTTCATGAACAGGCATCAGTTTTGTTGTATATTGCAAACTTAGGTCCATTTTACATACTGCATGACCTGCCATCCATAATATGATCAGTTTTTCAGGCACTTGGAAGTCAAACCACTGGTCCTAAGGAAAGTTTAATATCTTTATTACATTTCTCAGGCTGCTTCTAACCTTTCCCCATTCTCTTCATGATTGTTCCAATCATCTCTCAGCCCTTCTTACAACTTCAACTTGTATCCAAGCTGAGTGATTTTTACCAAATCACAGAAATGTTACAACAGGGAAAGAGACCATGCTAGCTCCATACAACAGCAGTTCAATCAGTCCAACTCCCCAGCCTTCTCTTCATAGTCCCACATTGCTTTTTCCCTTCAAGTCCTTATCTGATTCCCTTTTGAATGCCACTTCCAAACTTGCTCATCTTCCTTCCCTAGAAGTATATTCTAGATCCTAACCACTTGCTGTGTAAAAAAGATTTTCATCCTGTCACTTTTGGTTCTTTTGCCAATTATCTGCATTCAATTTATCCTGGTTCTTGACTTTTCTGTCAAAGGGAACAGTTTCTGACTACTAATTCTATCTCTACACTTCATGATTTTAAATACATCTATCAGATCTCAACATCCTCTTACTAGGAGAGCAACCCCCAAGAAGATCAATCCCAGCTACCACCCCCCCTCTATCCAGGTAACTAAAGTCTGTGGAATCACCTTTAGTAAATTTCTTCTCAGATCACTCTTGAAGATCAGTGCCCAGAATGGAATACTCAAGCCGTGGCCAAACCAGTCTTTGGTTTCCTTGTTCTTGTTCTCCATGTCTTTGTTTATGACACCTGAGATCCTGTAGACTACTTTAATCCTTTTCTCAACTTGTCCCAACACATTGAACAATTTATGCGTATATAACCTTCCAATTGCTCTGGTTCCAGTGCCCCTTTTAGAATTGCACCCTCCAGTTTGTATCATCTTCACTTGTTTCTCCTACCAAAATATAGCACTTACATTTTTCTATATTAGATTTTATCTGCCACCAATCTGCCCAATCCTCTTGTAGTCTATTACTATCCTCATTACAGTTTACTACACTTTCAAGTTTTGTTTCATCTACAAATTTGAAAATATGACCTGTATACCCAAGTCCAAGATAGATTTAGAAAACCAGTAGTCCTGGTACCAGCCCCAGGGAAGTCCAATCTACAATTCTTTCCAGTCTGAAAAACAATCATTCACTGCAACTCTGTTTCCTGTAACTTAGGTTATTTTCTATTCATGTTGTGTTTGCTCATTTTATTCCAAGGGCTTCAATCCTGGTGCTATTATTCCACACATAATCAAAGGCTTTTTAAAGGTCAACATACACTTCATCAATCTTTTTTTCTCTTTGACTATGTCTGTTACATCATCAAAACTCCATAAAGTTATTTAAACATGACTTGCCTATAGTAAGTATATTTTGGCTTTCCCTAATTGATCCGCACCTGCCCAACTGTCTGCTAAATTTATCCTTTATGGTCTCTAAAATCTGCCCTACCACAAAGGTTAAACTGACTGGCCTGTGGTTGTTGGTTTTTTTCTATACAGTCCTTTTTGAACATGATTGGAATAATTGCATTTCTCTATTTCTCCGGCACTAACCGAAGTCTACAGATTATAGCCAATGCCTCTGCAACCTCCACCCTTATTCTCAGCATCCGAGGATACATCCTATTTGGAACAGGTGATCATTGTAGGTTGAAGTACAACTCATTTCCACTGATCTCTTTTTAAGCCCATCTAGAACCTCAACCAAATTTTCCTTTGCTGAGACTCCAGCTGTAATTTCTTCCTTGGTAAAGATCTATTTTAAGTCTCATTGTCACAAAGGCCAAGATGGTGACCTGAGCTCACAGGTAACAAATTATCCCAGTGTAATAACACACAAAATGCTGGAGGAACTCAGCAGTTTGGGCAGCATCTATGCAGGGTAATGGACAGTCAATGATTTGGATTGAGACCCTTCATCAACCTAAAATGTGAACTATCCATTTCCCTCCATAGATGCTGCCTGACCCACTGAGTTCCTCCAGCATTTTGTGTGTTGCTCCAAATGTCCAGCATCTGCAAATGTCTCTTGTGTAGCCCAGTGTGATGATTTTATACACTACAGGCCTCCCACTTGCTTCTTTAAGCATGAACTTTACCTAGTACACACCATGATACTGATAGAATCCAGTTTCCAGGCCCATATATCCTAAATTATTGATTACATTCTCTATAATACCAATTATTGTATTATAGATACTTGACTAATGTCATATTTGATTGTGTAAATTAAAACTAAAACATAATGGGATGAATAGCATGTTAAGGTTCTGGAGACATGAATTTAAATCCACCACAACAGTCAGGGGATTTGAGATCAGTCAACTGAATAAATCTTTAACATAAAGCTAATGGTGACCAAAAGAACCAAACTCCAGAGCTGTGTTGTGAGTGACTGCCATTGATGTCAAAGCTGAAATTGATCAAATGTGACATCAAGGAGTCCTGGAAAAACAAAAATCAATGGGAATCAGGGACAAAGCTCTGCATTGGCTGGAGTCATACAAGGGATGCTAATGGCCGTCGAAGGCCAATTAGCTCAGACCCAGGCATCACAGCTGAAATTCTTCAGGTCATTTTTCTAGATCCAACCATTTTCCTTCCCTGACCTTACTTCCATTATGAGAGGATATTCACAAATGAACGCACAATGTTAAATTCCATTCACAGTCACACAGATAATGAAACAATCCATCCTGTATATAGCAAAATGTAAACAACATTCAGGCACAAACAGATAAATGGTACCACCATTAGTATGAGGCAATGGCCATCTCCAACAAGGGAAAGTCGGATCAGCTCCCATTAATGTTCAACAGCAAAATTGTCAAACCCCCATCAACATCTTAGCAACCACCTGACTGAACCAACCACATAAATGCTCTGGCTAGTAGAGCAGGTTAAAGAGAGAGGACTCTCCAAAGCCTTTTCACATTAACGCACATAGAGTCATAATCATAGTGTCACACAGCACGTCCTTCAGCCCAACCAGGCCATACTGACCAAGATTCCCATCTCAGCTAGTCCCATTTCCCCATGTTTAGCCAACGTTTTCCTATCCATGTACCTGTCCAAGTGCCTTCTAAATGTTATTAATGTACCTGCCTCAACCACTTCCTTTGGCAGCTCATCCCACACATGGGTCACCCTGGGGGTGAAAAAGTTAACCCTCAGGTCCAATTAAATCTCTCCCTTCTCACCCTAAACTTATGTCCTCTAGCTCTTGATTCCCCAACCCCGGCAAAAAGACTGTGTGCATTCACCCTTTCTATGCCCTTCATGATTTTATACATCTTTATAAAATCACCCCTCATTCTCCTATGCTTCAAGGAAAAAGTTCTAGACTGTCCAACCTCTCTCTATAACTCAGTCCCTTGAGTCCCGGCAACGTCCTCAAAAAATCTCTTCAGTTTCTTTCCAGCTTAATGGAATCTTTCCTAAAGCAGGGTGACCAAAAGCGAACACAATATTCCAAATGCAGCCACATCATTGTTTAGTGCAACTGCAACATAACATCCCAAATTCTATACTCATTGCCCTGACTGATGAAGGCCAGCATGCCAAAAGCCTTCTTCACCACCCTAGCTACCTGTTGCACCACTTTAAGGGAACCATATACTTGTACCCTTGATGCCTCCATTTTACAACACTCTCCAGGGCCCTATCATTCACTGTGAAAATCCTGGGGTCATAGTCATAGCCCTATCCTGACATGTCTTCCCAAAATGCAACACCTTGCACTTATCTGAATTAAATTTCATTTGCCACTCCTTTTCCCACCCAACTGATCAAGATCCCTCTGTAATTCTTGAGAACACCCAAGGTGGTAGCAATTTCCCACTGAGTCAGGGGAATGAGTTCAATTGAAAATTTCAAAACTAGGGATGGGTGGATTTTTTTTGATGAGTATTGCAAGCTACAAAGTTCAGTTCAGTGTTTTGTATCGCCATCTCATGAAGCAATTTCCTGTACATTACCAAGAACAAGTGCAGAATAGGTGCCTAATTTTCAAGAGATTCCTGACCAATCCATAGGTTGTCATCTTGGGCCACCCTTGGGAACAGGGTTTGATTACGGTGCAGTTCTGTGAGTTACAAGATGACTGAATCCTGTGTGAGCACAGTCTCTGCCTCAGGGGAGGCAGGTAGAGAGTGAAGGAGGGGATGTGGATGGGTGGGGTGACTCCTTCAACTGTTTATGCCTGGTCTCTTATGCCCGAATGCACTTGGTGCTCAAAGACTTCCAGTTGCTTCTCGAATTCAGATTCAGATTAGTTTGTTGTCATATGCACCAGGATGCAATGAAATTCCTTGTTCGCATGAAGCTCACAGAATAAACAGTATTCATGGTATTAATAAATACAACAATAAATACAGTGACGAGCACAAAATGGTGCAAAGACTGTTGTGCCAACTGAAGTAGTGCAAAAAGAAAGGCTAAAGTGACAATAACAGAATAACTGAGGAGTTCAAGAATGTAGCAGCATTACCGGCAAGGGGATGTGAAGGAGGTGATTGGTTCAGAAGTCTGACAGCAGTGGGGAAGAAGCTGTTCCTAAGTTTGGTTGTCCCGACTTTCAAGCTCCTGTATCTTCTACTGGAAGGTAGAAGAGAGAAAAGGGAATGGTCAGAGGGTTTGCCAGCTTCAGTAACATGGGGCCAGGGATTTCCATAAAGTGAGAAAATTATATTTGTCCAAGGAGGTTCTGAGGATTTACTTAAAGATCTTTTTCCATCCTCCTGGAAAATGTTTGCCTTAATGAAGCTTGGAAGAGAGAGAGTTTGTTTCAGGAGTCTGGTGTCAGTCAGGTATACAATATGACCCTCTCTTTAGAGTAGGAGTGTGATCAGAGCCTCCATGTTGATTGTCACAGATGGGGATCTGTTGTGTTCTGTAGAGAGGGCAGGTTGGCAGAAAAATGTTTGTTGTCAGGATGTTCAGTCTAAATCCCATCCAGTTGTATGTTTCTGAGAAGGAATCAGCAGTGGCTTCAAGTTTGGTCGCATTGAAAATGTCACCTGTCAAACGTAACTCAATGACTGATCTTTGTGTGATTTTTAGTTCCAGAGTGAAGATGACAAATATTGAAAAGTATTGCAGTAAGGACGATTGAGTTGTAAAACTAACTTCTTCTTTTACAGGTCTCTGATGTCAAGGATGACTTGCTTGAGCTTAGTTCCTTCACAGATGTTAGTTCTGGTGATATCTGGGGCAGAGCAAACACTGTGGACACTCTGAGGTTCCTTTTATTTGAGAGCCATCAGGTTATTTGTGAGTCAATGGCCAGATAGAGTTTTCTTTATGAGATTTTTGAGTCCTTTGATATTGACTTGTTATGGCGGTATTTCTGTCGCCATTACTGTGTTGTGGCCAGGATGTTGGAGGTGACAGGGAGGACTCGGCAGTGGTCAGTCCAGTCAAGAAGTGGATGATTTGGACATCCCTATCAACTTTGGTGAGACAATGATATCGTCAAACAGTTGTTAGTGCCAAGATTGGTTTTGTGTTTCGCGTTGCAGATATTGGGTGGAGTTAGGATGCAGATCAGCTGCGATCTAGTTGAACAGCAGAGCCAGCTCCAAGGACTGAGTGATCTATTCCTGTTCTTGTGTGCCAGTAAGTCTTGAGAGGCTCAACCATGGCCAAATAAAATAGCCCCCTGATTTTTGCTATGGGGACTATATTAATTAAGAATCTTGCAAGGGTAAGATGTTTTTATTTACTCATTTTTTGGGAATCTGGGCATTACTGGTCAAGCCAGCATTTATTGCCCATCCATAATTGCCCCTTAAGAAGGCAGTGGTGTGACACCTGCAGCTGAGTGGCTTATGAGGCCACTTAAGAGTCAACCACAAGGGATGGGTCTGGAGTTACATAAAGATTGGGCAAGGGTGACAGATTTTCTCCCTTGAAGGGCATTAATGACAGTCTGCTACCTTGTGATCATCGTCACTGTGAATAGACAGTGTTGCTTTTCCAAATTACAGATTCTTAACTTTAAAATGTACAGCTGCTGTGGTGGGATTTGAACTCAAGTTTCTGGATTGTTGACCAGGCTTCTGCATTACCAGTCAGTAATTTAACCAGTGGTAATATTACATTGTGGGTTTGAGTGTTTAAACATTCAAACACAATGTTTGAAACACAATGTGGAGAGATCTAAACATCTTCCTGTTTGCATCAGTAAACAAGAAGCCAAAAACTGAAGGGAGAGCTGTGATAATGGGTGACAGCAAATTGGCAGCCTGCTTTAAACCTTGAAACGAAGAGGTTATGGAAATGGAAAAGGGTGAGATCATGGAAAGATTTGATCACAGGAGTTTTCTGATGAATTCAACTGTGACCAAAGTCTAGGCATATTGGAACAACAAACCAACATCTGCTTTTCTCTGTCATTCATTCAATTCCACATAATGGTGCCTTGCTCTGAGCAAACAGAATTCTGCCTCACATTACAACAGTTTGTTGGTAATAAGCTGCTTCAATTAACTTATGCAAATGAGTGTCCAGCTGCACATCAGGAATTAGCTGCTTGGTTCTTTGTTGGATCTTCCTCCTACCACACATGCAAAGCAGAAATCTGCCTTGCTGCCAATAAGTGCAAAATTAATGCAGATGAAGTGTTTATTTACAGTGGAAATTACATTTTATTATGGAAATGATTAGATGTTCTAAAATTAAAAGAGGAAAAAAATAGGTTTGGGACTCTAGGCCATCTTATTGTCACTGAAGCTGTTATCTCATCCCCAAATTCTCTCCCCTCTTCTGATCTTGGACCCGCTTGGGTGACAGAGGTTGTAGATTTCAATCCTGCTCCTGGATTTCAGCACAAAGGGTAAATTTAAATATTAATGAAAGGGCCAAAGATATAATGCCTTTCATGGCTTCAGAGTTTATGAAGTACTATTGAAATCCAGTCACTACTGTGATATAGGAAATATTGTTAAGTAAGATATTAAAACTTTAAAAATCTGTTCTTATCTTTTTTTGGACAATGAAAATGTTGTTACATGTCATCTATCACTGCTGCAGAAGGCTCTTAAATAATTGCAATTAGTGCTGATTGATAAATAGCTTTGTCAGTTCCCTACTGTAACGCCAATCTGTTTCAGAAACAGTGGGCGTTACCTGGATCCTTTCATTGGATTTCTCATGGCTGCTGGCACAGCCCGAGCCTTTTGAAGGCGCACTCACACACCATCACCTGCATTCACCTGGATACTGCAGCGTGCACTGTTTTGTACCATAGCTGCTGTTGCGAATCCATAGACCGAGAGATGTTCTGCCAGGTTCACAGACAGGTAACCTAGACAGGCTAAAACTCAAAAAAAACTGAAGATGCTGGAAATCTGAAACTAAAACAAAAACTAAACTAACAGAACATGCAAAAGGTCAGGCAGCTTCTCTGGAAAGAGGAACAGTTAATGTTTTAATGTTTATCATCAGAACTGAGGAAGAAAGAACAAAACAAGGAGACACAAGATGCTGGAATCTGGAGCAACACATAAGGTGCTGGAGGAACTCAGTAGGTCAGGCAGATTCTATGGAGGGAAATGGACAGTCGACATTTCTGATCAAGACCCTTCATCTGGACTGGAAGGGTCTCCATCCAAAATGTTGACTGTCCATTTCCTTCCATAGATGCTGCTTGACCCACTGAGTTCCTCCACAGGGAAAAAAGAACAAGTTAGTTTAAAGTGGCAGAAAGTGTGGGGAAAGGATACATAAGGCAAAGGGAGAATCTGTGATAGGCTGAGACCAGGGTTGCTGTGGACATAAGTTAAAGAGGTCCTCTCGTCAGTAAGTTAATAGGGGCAGGTAGAGGATGATAAGACAGACAAAGAAATGGAAAATGCAGTGAAATGCAGGGCTGTAGGACATACCGAGCAGGTCAGGCTACCTAACAGAGGGAAATAAAACTGAGTCCACATCACAGGTAGATGAATTACAGCAGAAAAAGCCGGTTCTGATACAGATAGAGAAAGCAAGTTATCCGAAGTTCAGAAGGCTGCAATGTGCCCATTAAAAAGGAGAGATGTTGTTCCTTAACCTTGAGTTGGGCCTCATTGCAAAGTACAGGAGACCACAGACAGATAGGTCTGTGTGGGACTAGGACAGAGAATTAAAGTGGCAGGAAAACAGGAAGATTGGGGTTGCCCTTCATGGACTGAAGGTATGAAGTCTGCAAAGTGGTCATCTGATTTGTATTTGATTTCTCCAACATACAGGAGACCATATTGTGCATCGAATGCATTAAAGTAGATTAGAAGAAGTGCAAGTGCTTTACCTAGAAGGACCACTTGGCTCCCTGGATGATGGGAAGGGAACAGGTGAAAGGGGATGTATTCCACCACCTTCAGTTGATAAGATATCTTTGTATATCGAAACACACGGTGGAATGTATCTCTTGTGTAGACTGTTCTGGGGGCAGCCCGTAAGTGTGGCCACGCTTCCAGCACCAACATAGCATACCCACAACTTCCTAACCCATACATCTTTTAGAATGTGGGAGGAAACCGGAGCACCCAAATGAAACCCACGCAGACACAGGGAGAACATACAAACTCCTTCCAGACAGCGGCCATATTTGAACCCGGGTCGCTGGTGCTGTAATAGTGTTACGCTAACTGCTACACTACTGTGCTTGCCCCAAGAAGTTTCATAAGAAGGGGAGTGTTTGCTGGGAATCAAAGACTGGACCAGATAGTTGCAAAGGGAATGGCCCCTTCAATGTGTTGAGAAGGGGTGGGAGAAATGATGTGTCTGGTGGTGGAATATCATTGAAGGTGGTGGAAATTGTGAAGGATTATCCATTGTATATAGATGCTGGCACGCTGGAAGGCAAGCACCAGGGGAACTCTGTTCTTGCTCTGTCCAGAAGGAGAGGGGGTGAGTGCAAGGTGCAGGAAATAGATGAGATACAGTCAGAGGCTCTGGCCATACTGGGAGAGAGGAAGGCACTGTTCACAAAGAAGGAAGGCATTTCAGAGGCATGTGTGGAAAGTCTGATCCATGGAGGAACTATGACAGAGCAGCTGGAATTGAGAGGAAATATAATCCTTGCAGCAGGCAGGAGGAGAGGAAAGATAGTCAAGATAGCTATGGGAGTCTGTAATGGATGTTTGTGGCTAACCATCTCCTGGGATGAAAAAAATAACAAGATGCTGGAGGAACTCAGGCCAGGCAGTATCCATGGAGAAAAGCAGGCGGTCAATGTTTCGGGTCGGGACCCTTCTTCAGGACTGAAGATAAGAAAAGGGGAAGCCCAATATATAGGAGAGAAAAGCAGAGCAGTGAGAGGTGGACAAAAGAGGGGAGGCGGGGTGGGCTGTTCAGTCTGCCCTTTATTGTTTCTCTTTCCCTGGACTGACACATATGTTAAATATTCAATTCCTGCTCAATGGACCTGCATGTGGTCAGTAACATCTATTCTTGCCATAGTATCATTAGCTGGTGAGCACAGACTGAACGTCTGGCCCAGTTATTTTTACGGGTTTGGATATTTCCACTGGTCTGTCAGCTTGGACAACCTTCCAGCTGACTCCCAACATGACTCCCAGCTCCCTGTTCTGGATAGCTGCTTGGCCACACTTCCCACCATCCAAGGACCTAAACTCTCCTTCCAAAAGAATCAAAAGTCAAAACTGTCAAGTTTATTGTCATGTTCCAGGTGAAGGAATGATTCACTTGCACTTCTTCCAATCTAGCGTACGGCATTTGGTGATCTCAATGTGATCTCCTCTACAATAGAAAGCCAAATGGAGTAAAAAAATAAACTGCTGGAAGAACTCAGCAGGTCAAGCAGCATCTGTGGAGGCAAAAGGGATGTGTAGACATCCTGATCAGTCCTGATGTAGCGTCCCGATCCAAATTCCTTTTGCCTCTACAGATTCTGCTTGACAATGCACTGTTATAATGCATTGATCTGTATGAATGGTATGCAAGACAGGTTTTTCACTGTACCTTGGTATATATGACAACAATAAACCAATTTAACAATTTGCTAATTTACCTGCTGAGTTCTTCCAGCAATTTACTTTTTGCTCCAGATTCCAGCATCTGCAGTCTCTTGTGTCTCCAAGCCAAATGCAGATTGGGCTTTGTGGAACATTTCCATTCAGTCCAAAAAGATGAAACTGAGCTTTCAGTTGCTCATACTTTAACCTTCCAATCCATTTGTGCTGATACACAGTTCCAACAGTGCCCAAGGAAAAGCATCTCTTTCATCCTGGCACACGACAGCCCTCAGGACTCAATACTGAACTCAACAGTTCCAAATAACCAGCCATTTCAGTTTGGGTACTTCTGATGTATGGTCATCAACTTGTGACATTAATTCCATTTTTCTCTCTCCACGGATGCTGCCTGACCTAGCAGACATTTCCAGCATTCTCCCCATTTTCAGCATTTGTTCTGTTCAATATCTCCCGCCACTGCTTTTCTCTCTCTCCTCTGCTCTCCCTCTATTTGCTCTTTCGCCAGACACATCAGCTGATTATTAACAAACCTTTAGCACCCTCTGTTACGAACCAGCAACAAAAGAACAACACTGAGTCATGTTTCAGTGTTAAAAACTACTTTATTAATAACTACTTATGATAATAAGAA
>JARFYF010000074.1:87418303-87431716 GCA_030265395.1 Rhina ancylostomus
TGCAAAGGATTGGGTATAATTGAGAGATTTGAATACACAAGAATTGGTTCTGGTGGAGATCCACAGTTGTTTTCTTGTGTTTATCCCATGCTTTATCCTGTGCAACGTTTTGCTATGTAATGGGTGTATCTTTGCTACTAACAATTTTAGCAAAGGAGAATGTATTGGAACCTCTGTCCTTTGTTCTTGAACATTGTTTAAATTTTTGAATTTTAAACTACAGAATATTGGAGGAAGGGGATTTTTAAAAATAAATCTTTCATATTGGCCTAGTTTTTTGTTAAAGCAGGGCATATTATGATGTAGCCTTCTGGCCTTTGTATACTGAAGGGACAGAAGATAAAATAATGCCTTGGAAGTTGTGGAAAAGGAAGCTGTTAAAAGGTGTTCAATGCAGGGTATCTTAAGGATCCTTGTGATAGTCTGCTGATAGAACCATTAGCTATTAACCAAAGAGACTGGAAATAGAATGAATTAATCAAATCAAACTGAAGGAAGGATTGGATGGAGGCAAGAAGAAGTAGATTTTAAATTTAAAAAAGAATACCGTTAGTAGAATTGAAATTCTACAGTTAACTTAATGAAGGAAACATTTTATTTACATTGTTAAATAAGCCTACCATGGCAAATTAAATTGGTAATTGTAACACATGGTGCACAATGACATTGAGGATAAATTGCTGGTTTTTGAGTGGATTGTTGCAAGCTGTCCAATCATTGATGTGCCATTTCTTCAAAAGTTAATGACATTTATATTTATGACATTCATCATAAAGTTCAAGGCAACTTGCACCTCTTATTTGTTGAGTGTGTCATTTTGTGGTTTCAACTTAGTTCTGGCTCCTCCAATGATTTTACTAAATGGTTCACTGAAATTTTACGAAAATTAAATGCCAGCAAGAAAAACATTGATATTTGCTGTTTTACAGGGTCCAAAAGTTTTAGTAAATTTGTCTCAAGTTTTTATTATTCGCAACCCATTTCCCCATGATTTCCAAACAATGCAATGGCAATGACTTCTGCACTGGGTGTCAGCCACCACAAGCTAATGATAATTTTAAGTTTTCTGAGCCAAAGATTATTTTCAACGTAGCCTATATTATAGGTTGCTTGCTGTTTTCAGGTGCTGTGGTAGCTTTTCCATTGATTTCTTTTCCAAGGCAGAAGAATAAGTCTTGGGTATTTTAAGTACAATGAAAAAAATTATTTCTGTATGGAGCATGTTTCATATTTTTCTATACTTTGGGGAAAGGGGCAGGGGGGATCAACTGAAAATCTGAGGAGTTATTTTAAGTGTTCCAGGTTTTGCTTGATTCTATTTAATATGCAGTTTTAGTTGAATGCATTGTAATTGTTTGTAAAATGTGTTAATAATTTTACAATATCTGTTGCTTTAGGAGGGCCTCAAGAATACAAAACCAGAGGTCCATTAGATGATTCTGAAGGACAGAAGAGAGTATGCAGATTTTTGCGCCAGTGGCTTAAAAATTGCTCTGGAATCGATGATCCTAGTTATGGCTATGGAGAAGGAAAGCCCTGTGTCATTGCGAAGCTCAACAGGATCGTTGGTTTCTATCCTAAGGTAGAACTCCTTTGATGAATGAAAACAAAATTTATAACCTTGGGTTATTGCTACATGATTTGTAGAATATTCTGCACTGGAACATTATTGTTAGAATAGGGACACAATTCCATATTTGTAGTAATCAAAAACTAGTTGCAAAATACATTGCCAAACAAAAATCCAATGAGGTTGCTATTAGTATTATTCAGGGCAGTTTATTCAAGATAATGCATTTTGTCACAATTTAGCAAAGTGAAAAATATTTTGTATTCCTATTGACTGTCAGGATTATTTTTATTGCTGATGTGTTAATGCAGAGCATCTAGCAGAAAACAGTATTCAATGTGTTTTTAAAAAGTGCATTGAAGCTTCTACAAGTTTGTGTGCAAGAATTAATTTCAACAGAATATAAGGGCACAGTGCTGTTTATGCAAAGGAAATGTAGTGTGGATTGACCTGCATTTTCTGGATGTCATTGCTGGCTATTTTTCATTGATAATTGCTACATTGAAGTAATCTTTATAATAATCAATTATTTATACTAGTGTACAGTTTAAAGTGTTAAATTGTGTAATTTTAAGTGGATGTGATTGGTTACTGAATTTTTTCTTTTAGCCTCCAAAAAATAGCACCGATCTTCCTGGAGCGTTGCAAGCAAATTATAATCCATTTATTCTTCCAGTTCATTGTGAAGCAAAGGTAAGTGATACTTGGTTTCAAAGCAGAGTGAGGGTAATAGTTGTGTTCCATTTAGCTTAGATGGATGAGCTTTGGTCTTTCTGTGAATGCTGTTTTAATATTCAATGTCTTCAGTAACCACTGGCTGACGAGTATTATTGTCTCAAGTGCTTCAACTGATGTATTTTCTGGAGGAGCAACTATGCAGTAACCTCTTTTGATCTATCGGTGTTCCTTGCATCAAAATAAGATGGGCACAGTAAATCTGGTTTGGTTGGTTGCAGTTTGCACAAGGAGTACATTTTGCTCCTTATTGAAGTTGGGATCTCGCAAATACTGCTAGACAGACAGCTAAGATATCTGTTAAGCATTTTATAAAGAACAGGACCTTGTTCTGTTGTTTATCCCTCAATCAGTATCACTTTAAAAACTACATGTATTAGCCTTATGAGATCTTGTTGGGCAAATCGGTTGCCATCTTTCAACACAACATAGTGTGCTTCAAAAAGTAATTGGGCAATGAAGAACTCTGGGGTATTTGGGGCTTGTGAAAGGACATGATAAATGCAAGTCTGCTTGTCCTTTGCATGTTACCACTTTTGCCATAGCTTTGTGGACAGTTTAAATCAATTATAAATGTATGCTAATAGTTGTTTTAAAGTCTTAGCCATTTCAATTCTTCTCAATTAATTCTCCCTTCTATTTATCCTCCATCTCCTCCCTCTTCCACCACCATCCTCTGTAGGAATGAAGGAAATAGGAATGGGAGTGAGCTATTACTGCCCCTCCAACCTGTTGCACTGGGCATTATCATGGCAGATCTGATTTTCTGTCCAATCATTGTAACCCTTGATTTTCTGTACAGTCCAAAAGTCTATCTTTGTCAATATACTAATTCGCTTATCATTCACATCTCTTTAGGGTAAATGCCAAAGACTCTCAATCCCTGAGATGAAATTCCTTCTCTATCAGACTTTTCCTGGAAGGTTGACATACAAATATTGGTAGAAAATCAGAGGGTGGTGGTGGCAAAGGTGAGGTAGGAAGTTTTCAGTAAAGGAAAAGTACTAGGCAAGCTAATGGCACTGAGCACTGATGTTCCCTGGATTTGATGGTCTGCATCCAAAGAAAATTGGATGCATTTGTAAGTGCTTGACTCCAGAAAGGTCCTAGCTGGTAGAAAAACTGAATATGAATCCCTATTCAAGAAAGGAAGAGAAACAGGAAACTACAGGCCAGTTTGCTCAATCTCTGTCATTGGGGAAGTGCTAGAATCCATTATTAAGGAAGTAGTAGCAAAGCGTACATTAAGGCTTTGAAAGGTGAAGCAGGTTTGATAAATTTGATTTGAAGAGATGTGGGTAGATGGATATTTGTATGTTTCTGGATTTCAAAAACATTTGATAAAGTGGCACATAGTCATTGCATAGTTTGTGGGTGGTAGCATTGTCAAGAATTGTTAGCAAACTGAAAACAGTTGGGCTAGATAGGTTGTTTCCAGGTTACTAGTGTATCTAGTGGAGTACCATAGGGATCAGTGCTGAGGCAAGAGTTGAAGGATACAGATGGAAACGGTCTTTGGCCCATGGAATCCACACTGACTGTCAACCTCTAATTTACACTAATCCTACATTAATCCCATTTCTATTTGCACATTCTCATCAGCTGCTCCCCGATTTGACTACTTACCTATACACTAGAGGCAATGTGCAGTGTCTAATTAACCTACCAGCCTGGAATGTAGGAAACCAGTGCACCTGGAGGAAATCCATGTGGTCGTAGGGAGAACATGCAGACTGTGCACACAGCAACTGAGGTCAAGATTGAATCCAGGTCTCTGTCATGAGATAGCAGCTCCGCTAGCTGTATGACTGCTGCCACAGTTGTGATGAAGGGACTGAGGTATTGTAGTCACATTTGCTGAAGGTGCAAATATAGGGAATGTGCATTGTGAGGAGGGCATGGTCTAAGGTTTCATGAATAACTTAAGTGAATGTAGAAGTATGATGTTGGGAATTGTCTGGTTTTCCACTTTTGGTATAACAACTGGAAAACAGAATATAAAGGGGGAGAGATGACAAAATGCCATTCTATAAAGGGACCTTGCACACAAAAAACAAAGCTAGAATGCAGTTACAACAATAAGTAGGAAGGTAAAAGAGCTGTTGCTCTTCTGCAAAGCAAAGGCTACAGATAAAGGTTATGCCACAGCTAAGCTTTAAAATCATGCCTGAGGTATTATTTGATCTTATTTGAGGAAGAATAATTTGAAGATTCACTGGAGTTATTACTGAGATGAGTGTTTTCTGAGGAATGTAGTGCAAGACAGGCCTATGCTCATTGAAGTTTGGAAGAATGAGGTGATTCTATTGAAACTTTGCATTTTATTGATTAATGCACTTTTTATGCCTTGGAAGTTCATGTGAGAATTCCTTCCTACTTTCTTGCCACATACTGTTACTCCTCTTGTCATTGCCATCTGAAGAACAAGTATCAGAATATTAATGATTTTAATGGACCAGATGGAACTGTTGCTAGTCTGTCCTTCGAAAAACACAACTGATGCCAGTATATCTGACCTCTGCTCAGCTGGCCACAAGTACAGTAATGCTTCCAGATTTTATTGAACTGAAGGGCAAGATGTCAAACTGTTTAAGCCATTGGGGTTATAATTGGGGGGTGGAGCCTTGTGTTCTGTTGCTACAAGATCTGAACTAGGATGTTCAGTGGAGGGCACTAGTCTAGGATATTCAAGGGTGCTGCATTGGGTGAGTGGCTGTGTGATTTGAAAGCAGGTGATTGAAACTGATCTGGCCCAATATGTAGACTAAACCACATGACCAAGAAAATCAAATAATGTTTTTATAATGAGAATGGAAACTATTTGCATTTTGCAGGCATTTCCTTAACCAAGAATGAACATTTTTATCAAAATTCATCTGTTGATGCTGTTTTAGTTTCTGTAATTTCCATTTAGTTGGCAAGTGTACAGATCAAGGCATAAATGTGTTTGAGTATAAATGATCATTTCAATGAGATTGGTAATAGAAAATCACTTTTGGGCAAAGATTCTTTGGGTCCTGAATGATGTTGAGGATTGAGGGCCATTGTAATAATAGTACAAATTCTGGCTGCACTTGCTCCTTTTGAAGATCCCTGCCGCATAAATTGATCATGTAGTTGTGAATGGTTAGCATGTCCTTCACTTTCCGGTTGCAGTATTAGGAAATCTCTCATTGCTTTCAAAGGGACAGTTTTTGAGGAACTTGCAAATGCTGGCACGATGATGAAAAAGACCTGATATTTCTGTGCTGATGTGCACACACTTGATTAGTCAGTGATTGCTAAGATGCCCAGTGATGAAGCCAATCTTCCATTATCCTGAAATCAATAGCCCCTGTTCTTGCACCACCACTTTATTTCTACGTGGCCCATGGTGGACTCAATGCAGGGAACCTGGCTTCAACAGTTCAGCTGAGTGCAGCGTAGCAGCTGGCTCAGTGTAAGTATCTGGCTATATTTGCTGATTATTTTTGATAGCCAGTGAGTCTATCTCTGAGTCTGTTAAAAGCACTCCGGAATGTTTGAATGGCTATGATATTCACATGTATGTGGGGGTAAAAAAAATTTAAAGATGATTTCAACCACAACACGAAACAATATAACAATTATTAGTGTGTTTTTGTAGAATATTAAACTTATCTATATATTAATATAGTCTCCCTGTAGCAGGCACTGCTTTGCTGAGCTAAGATTCATGGCTTTTCAGCTGATTTTTCTGAAGGTGCCAGAAGGAAGAACATTATTTGTCAAAAAACTCATCCATACCTTTTGTTACAATCTCATTTGTGTGCTGTCTTCCTTGCTCTAAATTTGAAATGATTCACTCTAGCTGCCTATATGCTAATTTCCTCATGGATGTACTGAATTTATTTTTTTTTCTTTGTTTTAGAAAGATGAAGACAAACACAAAATTGGAAATGTGGAATATTCAGGCTTAGGAGGATTTGGTGGCTTTCCTTTGCAGTACTATCCATACTATGGCAAGCGCCTGCAGAAAAGTTATCTTCAACCCTTGGTTGGTATTCAGTTCACCAACCTCACGTACAACATGGAGTTGCGCATTGAGTGTAAAGTGTTTGGTGATAATATTTATTATAGTGAAAAAGATCGCTCGCAGGGGCGCTTTGAAATAAAAATTGAGGTTAAAAGCTGATAACTGCAATAGAATTTGCCCCTTATTACAAATTAGTCTTGAACAAACTGTCATACATATGGGACCTACACTTAATCTGTATGCTTTACACTAGCTTTCTGCATCTAGTTATGTAAAATAAAAGCAATAGTAGTACATATTTATTCTACTGTAAATGATACTACTTGAGCCATGGGTTTGCCCATTACTGTAAATTATAATTCCACTAATGTGTAGCAGTGTTTCTGTCCTTTGGGTATTGCTGCCTTGTGCCTCATGTGGGTTTGAGTGTACAGTACTGTAGTGCATTCACTGGTCTTTCAAGCCATGTTGCAGTTTTTTAAGCAAACTTCGCTTTCCAAGTTGTAAATACTCTGAAAATTGCAATGGTACTTCATTCTGTTATGCCCATGTGTATGAACATACTGCACTCTTTTTTTTTGTCAGGAGGGTGGGTGGGTAGGAGAATATGCTTTTTTTTCCTTTTGGCAACATTGGTGCAGGGTGCTGGGTTTTATTACACTTAGGTTGGAGGTTGAAGCAGAACTATGTTGAGATCTGGGTCTGGTTGTCAAGCTACTTTGATTAATTAAAGGTTATCTGCTGGAGCCATCATGTCATGTCTTTGAATGCTTTAACCAGTTATGGTGAAAGATTTTATATTTATGCAGTTGTACAATTTTTCTGCAAAGTGTAATGTATAAAAGATACCAAAGTCACTGGTAAAATCATCTTTATTTGAAGTAAACCAATGCAGTAGGATGTTCATGTTAAAATGCAAATGCAATGTAACATCTGTAAACTTGTTTGGAGAACAGTGCTCCTCACCTGATTTAAAGCATCAGAAAAATAAAACTTAAGAACCCATTGTTGTGGAACTTTTCTGGAAGTTAACATTTAGGCCTTGTCAGTTGTCCAAAATCTTGAAAAAATACTGGACCTGAAAAGTAAAAGGTTTAACTATAAGTACATGATGGTACTGAAGTACACCAATAAAGCCAAACACATATTCAACAACCCTTGGGATTGCAGATGAAATACTCTGGTGTTCACTTTGACACTTCTGCAGGTGTCTAGCTATTAGAAAATAACAGCAAGTACAATAGGACTTTGATGTAGGGTGGAAGGCTCATAGCTGCACAATGTGGCCACTGCATCTGTTGCATTTTATATTTATAGTCAAACTACAGCAGTTCCCAAGCAATAAAATGGGAGATGTCAGGTCCTGGAAGAAAGCTAATTATTGAAATTGGTTTCAATGTCTTTAAATTTATGCCAAATATTCAGTGGACCCTGTCTCAATGACAGCTATGATAGTATGCAAAATTCACTATGGGGGTTTATAGCTGCCAGTGGTTAAGTGCAGCTAGTTACCAATACTGAGAAAAAGCTCCTTGTGCTACACTGAGCTATTATTCCAACAGCAGTACATTGGGAGCTAGCTGTATAGAATGAGCAAATAGCCAACAATTTGAAAGTAATTTATATTAAAATCTGCTCCAAATTTCCCAACAATCTTGGGTAATAATCATCTGTGTGAATCAAAATTAAGAACTTCATTTGTTCTATGAAGTTATTGTGCATTTCAGTTCTAGATTCTAGGAAGAGGAATGTATTCTCTAGTTGGTTACACTAGGATAAAAGCAGCTGAAAGTCAGTAACTTTGGTTTTGAGGATTAATTTGGTAACACTGAGCCATTGAAAAGGCTTAGTTTTCCTGTTATACTATAGTGTTTCAATTTACTAAAATCTTGCATCTAGTTCACATTACTTTTAACCTTTATCATTTTTAGTCATGAGGCTCTTGAATAAAAACCTTTCAATCTGGCTGTTGCTTTTTATGGGATTCCCAGGTTATTGATGTTAATCTGTCATCTTGCATTGCAGCTTATTCAACACATTGTTTGCATATTATGAATGCTCACCAAACAATGACATTTATATATTCCCACTGATCAACCAGTCTCCTAAGGTAACAAACCTGTGAACATTTTAGATTTAAAAAAACCCTACTTTTTGATGTTCTATTTTGTATAACACATTTTGGTGCTTCTATATTGATTTGGATTGAAACTAGAAATCTGGTCCCAAGATTAAATTTGGGCAAAAATGAAAGTTGATATATCATCAGCCACTGAAGCCATATAGTTTGTTCCAAGACTTCACCTGTAAACTAGCTTTTCTTTCCTACCTCCAGAACTCCATCTTCCAGAAGGTCTGTACAATGCACTGCATTCTGAACTTTAGTTTTTCCATAGAGGGCACGCAAGCTGTGAGGCCGTAGGTGACGAGCTATTTCCTACAAAATTTAGAAGTGATTTAATTATCCTTTTTTGAAAGCCAGAGAACAAACTTGTCCTTTACCATATATTACCCCTATATTAAAAGCTAAGTTTCTACATTTGTCAAAAGGCATTTGTATTGGAGCATAAAATTGGTATCAAATATCCTAAATGAAGGATTGAGAGATATGGTTGAATCAGAACAATAAATCATCCATTCTTTCTATGGCATTGAGTAGAAATCCAATTGATATCAAATTGGCTTGTTTTTTTTAAATGATAGGAACCCCAGAAGGAAGCAGTCTGGCTGAAGACGGCTGCAACTGTTTCACTTAATCTTTGGCATTCAGAAAATGGACTCTGTCATTATTCAGCCTGGGAATGTTTTTAGAACAGTCTATTAGCCCACCATTCATGGTAATGTTAGGACTGCAGACCTTTTATCTGATCCACTGGTTGTGGGATTACTGAATGCTGCTTTTACTGTTAATGTAGATATTGTAGCTTTTACAGGTTAGCACTTCATTTTTAGGATGCAGGTCCTCCCCAGTTTAAGATAGGGTTCCATTCCTGAGAACTTAATACAAACAGTTCGTAAGTCAGAAATGCAGCCACCTGGCAATACATTTAAATAAAAACAGACTGACCAAGGGCTAAGTGTAGTTAAACCAGAGCATTTAACTTAGCCATTCAGATTTCTTTGGTAAGAAGCAATTATATTGTAGGAAAATTATTCTCAATTTCTCTGTGCTGTGGTTAATGGTTTTAATAACAAAATCCATCACGCCAGTCTCTCTAACACTGGTTCATTTCTGCAGGCTGTCTATAAGATCTTTACCAACTGCAGCTCCCAGTGAACCAGGGTTGGCAAGGCCAGTGTTTACTGCACAATCCTAATAGCTCTCAAGATTGTAGTAGGGAGCCCCTTCTTTGAAGCATTGCATTCCAATGGGGTGACAATTCATTATCTATTTGTCCAGTCTTGATTTTCACAATACTGTATAGTTTGCATTTCTGAATATTACATTAATTTCTACTCTCCATGTTTACTCTCCATGTTTACCTATTTCTAACATTGCAACTGCATTTGGTGACACAGAACCTGCAGTTCTGGGATCTCAAACTATTACCATTTGTCTTGGTATGGAAGGAGTTAAAACCACCGCCGTGAAGTAATACTGCTTTTTCAATGCATTGTTCAGGTTTCACAGTAAGATCTGGCTTTAGACTTCACAGATTGGATCAAAACGACAAACACTCATGAGCTAAATGCCAGAGAGAATCAAAAGGCATCACTTAACCGTGGATGACATCAAGAAGCTTTAGTATAAAATGTATCAATCAAATACTCTCTGGGATCTGGAATAATACTTGACAGAAACGGTATGGTTTTAGTTGGCAGCTGACCATTATAAGCATCAGCACAGAGTGCAGGATATCTTCAGGGAAGTGGTCTTAGTCTAAATATCTACACCATCAGCGTCAATCTTCAGTCTAATTGTAATCTAGACACAGGGCTATTCGCTGACAGCCCTAGTGTGTAGTTCCTTCCACCACTCCTTGAACAATGAAAAAGACCAATCTAGGTATTTCCAGACTTGGGAGTTGCAAGTGATAAGTAACATGTATCATGTAAGTGTCAAGCAGTGACCACCAATAGTGAGAAAAGCCCCAGCCATCCATCAATGAATACCCCATTAGTGAACGGGGTCCACCACTGACAAAAGAAGCAGATCGTGGCCAAATAGTAGCCTTTCTGGGTTAGAATGCCACTCCAGTGACGAGATCAAAGGTGCAGCTCTCGAACCCTAACATGCCATCAAGTGAGATACTTATGTCTAATTGGTTATGAAGACTCCCCTTCTGTTGTATGTAGTGTGGAGGAAAATATTCTTAATACTGTGGATTAACCACCCAACAGCAAAAACGTTGATGCATACAGCAACAGATAAGTGTAGGACTTGGAGAGGAAATCTGCAATTTGATTCAACAGTGGGAAACAGAAACCTTTCCGACTAAATCTGGAGTTAGGCAAACCTGCCCTCCTTTGTCTTGTTTATTATATTGTATCAAGTGTTTTATCAATAGGTAGAATGTGGGGATAAAGAGTTAAGACATTATGCAGGGGTTCAAGTTGAAGCTTCCATGTACACAGATGATGTCACCACCTTCTGTTAGAACCACTATGTCTTCAGATTAATAAGCATCTGTGACCTATCTGAACTCCCTCAGGTGCCAGTGTGAATTGCAGCCATGCCATGTTTTTGGTAAAAACTGATTGATAGTTGTTTCAAGTCAATTCCTAAGAATGCTGCGTATGTGGTTCAGAGAAGCTGGGGAATGCTAGAAGATGATCAACTTGGTGAAACTTGCAGATTAGTTGCCTGAATTTTACAGTGTGGACCATATAACCATGGTGAAGCAGAAGTTGGGATTATGGGAGCAGCTTTGCTGCTTGATTGCAGAAAAGAACCTGGTCATCAAATATGAGACATCTTTGGTCTTAATGAGGTGAAGGCGTGACCTAGACTCCACAGCAATGCTCACCCAAGATATCTTCCATTTCATCTGCAAATTGAAAATGAATTGTGTCTATAATGATATGATGTACTAAACTCAAGGAAAGGTGGGGAGGGGAGTGTGAAATATACCCAATATGGTCCTTATCCCACATAATGATGGTTAGCTTCATGTGTGGCTGTGTGTAGATTGTAAGCACGCAAACATAAAATGTCACTGCATGCTATGGTCCTGATTTTGCAAAGGATAGGTCTGGCCACATTGTCAGGGAAACTCCATTCAGTGAATTGTGCTATCTCACTTGTCCCTCATAGAAATGGTTGCACATAAGAACACCTATGACTGCAAATCAATAAGGCAGTGTCTTCAAGGCCTTGGGGGAATTGATGATAGTGGATCCTTTTGGATGGTTCAAAGTCATTTGACAGAATGTCTCATTAATGGAAGTTTCAAACAAGCATCAAGCCCTTCACCAAAGCCAGAATCTCGGTGGCACTGTGTAAGCACTGCCCTCGAGGTAGCTGTGGTGGGGATGAGACTCAGTTATCTCCTTCTGGAATCTACATTTGTGAAGGAGTCTGTAGAAGGATCCAGTGGTCTTTGTCAATGGTCATCCATACACTATATAACACTGGACTCTGTCCCTTTCGTACTGCTTCTGGGGATGCACACATTCAAATGTCAACTGCTGTTGGAAGGTGATCAACTCAGTAAAAGACACACTTTTGTCGCCTGAAACTTGTTGGTCTTCAGTGAATGTTGTAGAGTGGCATATTCCAAAGTCCAGGAATGTTGAGGGATGCACTGAGGCTGATGCAGCCACCACAAAGGCTCTATGTTCAAAAGCCACAGCTTGAGGCCCTCCCACTGCATATTGAGAGGCTGGAACCCATGTAAAAAAAACCCTCATTGCTTTAGTAATGCATATGGAAGAAAAACTGCAGTCATGCTAATACTGAAAGCAAATGAAGTGATACATCTTATATTGTGAATAGTGACATATGAATGTATTATACTAATATTTGCAAAATTTATGCATGAAGAATAATCTTGAGAGAAAAAGTACATCATACTTAGCAGGCTGCAAATCAACATGCAAATTCATCATCTACATCACACCATAAAAGCAAATCAACATCATGGCAGCAAATATGCAACAAAGATATTGTACTCATGACTCCTTAAAAGTTCTCCATCTATATTTTAATTCAGGGGTACAATTAATGGGTTCTGCTGCAACAACATTCAGGAAGCTTGAAACAAACTACAGTAGAGCAGAACACTGGAAGAACTCAGCAGGTCAAGCACCATCTGTGGAGACATTCAACAGGGAGAGAATGAAGGGCAGACAGAACCAGATGGGAAGAGGAGTTGAGGAAGGTGAACAAAGGGAAAAGAAAACTGGTGAGCATGTGTGGGAGAAGAACACTAGATGCGGGGGTTACTTGAAATTTGAAAATTCAATGTTTACATCAGTGGGTTGTCAACTTCCCAAGCAGGATACAAGATGTCATTCTTCCAATTTGTATTTGGCCTCATCTTAGCAATGGAGAAGGTCAAGGACAGACTGGTTGGCATAAGAATGGGAAGGAGAATGCAAAATGGCCTTTGTGGAGAGAGTGCAGGTGCTCTGCAAATCGGTCACTTAGACTACACTTGGTTCCACTAATATCGAGGAGGCCACTTTGTGAGCACCAAGTGCATTAGACCAGGTTGGAAGAGGTGCAGGTGAACCTCTGCCTCACTTGGAAGGGCTGCTAAGGTTCCTAGCTGGTGATGAGGGAGGAGGTGAATGGAAACATGTTAAACATCCTACGACTGCAGGGGAAAGTGTTGGGGAAGGGGCAATAGTGGGTGGGACACGATGAGCAGACCAGGAGTTACAAAGAGAGTGATCAATGTGAAAGTACAAAGGGGGTAGAAAGAGCAAGATGCGACTGGTGGTGGATCACACTGGAAATGGCAAAAATGGCAGAGAATGGTGCAGTGAAAAGTGAGGACCAAGGGAATTAACATTACTATTGCTGTTTGGAGACACAAGAGACTCTGGATACTAGAATCTGTGGCAATAAACTAACTGTTGGAAGAATTCAGCAAGTCAGGCAGCATTTGTGCAGGGAAATGGACAGTTGACATTTTGGGTTGAGACCCATCACCTAGACTGAAAGACGAGA
>JARFYF010000074.1:87466931-87486857 GCA_030265395.1 Rhina ancylostomus
CGCTCTGAGGGTTCACAGAGATTCATCTCAATGCAACTGCAAACAATTCCTGCTGGCGAAAATGAACCAAGTAAGCTTGCACTTTGTTCGATGGTCAGTGACAAGCCAGGATGGCTAGCCTCTAAATACTACTGTCATTTTAAATACAAATAAAACATGCAGGAAATGTATAGCATCTGAAGAGAGGACATAAGGATTATAATATTGAGTGAGAGCCCTATATCAAAACTGCATAAGTGGGCATGTGAACTCATTTATAGGATTAAAGAGAAGGGAGAGAAGAGCTTGTATCGGTGCTACACTGGGGAAGACAAGTAAAGAATACTGAATTTTCAGGTAACCAAAGTGAGAAATTTAAAACAATAAATAACAGCAGTACCAGGGAAAATATCAGGAATGAGCACTGACAAATCCCCTAAAAATTAAGGCTTACCTAGGGTTTTCAAAAAGGCTATTGGTTGTTATCTTCCAGACTTCTCTACATTCTGAGAAGGTTACAGTGTTAACATTTGGTCTTTTACAACACAATCTATTCAAGGTGGAGGGAAGGAAGAGAATAAGAGGGGAAAAAAAACCTAAAATTATAACGTGGATAGCCTAACTTCAGGTGTCAGGAAAATGCTAGAATCTGCTATTAGGGAAGTAACAACAGAGCCCTTAGAAAAACACGATTAGATGTAATAAGAGATCTTATTGAAGCATATATGATTCTGAAGTGGATTGACAGGATAGATGCAGCAATGATGAGTTTAGAATTAGGAGCATCACCTCAGGACAAGGGGTTGACCACCTAGAAAGATACAAAGGAGGAAGTTTCTAAAAGGTTGTGCACCTTTGGGATTCTCTACCCCAGAATGTTATGGTTGCTGGGTCAATAAGTAAACTTGGGCTAAAATAGACAGATTAAATTATTTTGGACAACACAGGAATCAAGGGTTATTTGGACTGAGCAGGAAAATGGAACTGAAGTCAAAAATCAGATCAGTCATATTCTTACTATATGGCAAAGCAAGCTCAAAAGACTGTCTGGCCGAGTCTATATCTGTATGTATCTGAAAGGTTATACATTTACTCTTCCTGATCCTCATTATCAAAGACTATAACAATGAGTATATTATTTTGCATTTGCAGAGTAACAAACAGAAACTGATTTGACAAACAGGAAAACTATATTGCAAAAAAAACAATATTTTTTTGCATTAAAATACCTGCTGTACATTGAATTCTCTATTCCAGTCTTACAAAATATCTTTGTGCTTCAGTTTAGTTGAATGTATCTATCAACTCTAACTTCTACGTTTATTATAAGGGCAAAAAGTTGGTTTGATTCATAGAGGTTCTCCTCATGAATAAATGGGAACCTCATACAAAATTGTGAGAGCAATCCCACTGGCTAGTCAAGAACTGCTTATCATAGTCATCCTCACAGAACTATATCTTTCATCCAGTGTCTTCAAATCCTCCATCACGATCCCACTGACGTAGGTGCTAGAACAATGCAACTTAGTCAGGAGGAACTTGTCCTAAGAATCTCCAACATCAAGGGTAAATCCCATGAAATCACATGACAACTAGTAAAACACAGGCTAGGAAACCTCCTGCTGAATACCACTAAGCCTTCCACATACAAGTAGTACTGAGGATACCAAGGGCACAGAATGTACCCTGATGGGCATTCATCAGTAAAGTGGCTTAGTTAGCAACAATACTGAGTGAGTTGGCCAAATTCTGAAGTACAGCTCCCAACCTTGGTTCAAAATGAAACTATTGATGCAGTTAGGTAACTTGACCTTACCTTGACTCATCTACCAGAAGCTAATGCACCTGCTGTAGCACGTTTAGTGTAGCCCAGGTAAACTCAAAGTCTTTACACAAGAGACAGCAGATGCTGGAACCTGGAGCAATACACAAATAGCTGGAGGAACTCAGCAGGTCAGGCAGTATCTATGGAAGGAAACAGACAGTTGACATTTCGAGTCGAGACCCTTCATCTAGACTCAAATTCTCGTCTGTACACTAACCACACCTGCACCAGTGTTTTCAGGCACCATCTACCAGATAAAATGGTGTAGATTCAGAGCACATTCAGCAGTTCAGAACTGGAAATCCAGCTGCTGCTCCGATCAGCATCAAAAATATACCCCACAAACTGTATAATCTCATAGCCTAGCTGCCAGAAGTTATTAAAAGGTGGAAATAAGTGATTCAACATTCAGTGGATCATATTAAGCCTCTCCAATTGCCTCATATCCAGTTATGAATAGCAGTGGATAATTAAACTAATGCAATGAAAATCCCCATCCTCAATGATTACAGAGCTCAGCACACAACTACGAAAGACAAACCATCTTCCACCTGAAACACCAAGAAAATGATTTGTTTCCTCCCAAGGTCTCCTGCATTATAAAAATCAGTCTTCAACCTATTCAATTGCACTCCACATGATTATCAAGAAACAGTCATGTATACTGGGTACTTTAAAAGGTCAATGTCCTCGAAAACATACAGTCACAAAATTGAAGACCTGTATTCCAGAACAGGCTGAATCAAATTTACAGCACATTTACAATACTTACCTCTAACAGAATATGGAAAATTGCCAAGGTGTATACAAAAAGTATGACAAACGTAACCTGGCCATTTACTGATACAGTTTAATCTTAACAAGAAAAGTAATTAAAGATATCACCAATATTGCTACTGAGCAGCAATCATTCACCAATAATTTGCTTACTGCTCATAGATTCATGATCATAGTCAGAAGCATTAGAGAGGAGTTAAAGAAAAATACTTCTAGACAAAGAGTAGTACAGATCTGGAAACACAACGTGCATGGTGGAGGAGGTAGAAATTGTCATTGTTTTAAAAAGTACTTGGACAAACATTTGACAGACTATGTCCAATATCCAAATTAGTCAGACTAGTTTTTTTTTGACCAACCTGGGCATGTTTCTATAGATTTCTATGATTCATAATAGGCCAAAAGCAATTTGTTAAGGCACAATTAATGAAGTTTATATTCATTATTATAAAATGTACTTGCCACGTGTGACTGCACGTGTTTGAGTACTAATAAACAGAAAGCAGTGAAAACTGAATCCACGAGAAAAAAGCACTGAAGAATGGATGCTGGGCCTAAACACCAACTCTTCAACTAAAATGATGACAGTTAAAAGACAAGGAAAATTACACCAACTAGATCTAAATATAAAACATACATGGAGAAATTTAGTTTGGATGCAAAAGTAACAATTACCCATTGTACTCATCACTGTAAATTGATCCTATGAAGTTAAATTTATTTTGCCACTGCTCATTCCAAGTTTAGTCCATCTTTCATTCACTCTTCCTTCTCCCCAAAGCTGTCCCTTTCCATTTATCGAACCAATTTTCTATGCTTTCTATCGTATACCATACATTTGCTTTATTATGTGAATTCTTTAACATTGTTATTTCTTTCTGAACTGGCCACTATCGTGCTCCATTCTCATTTAATTTCTCCAGACTCTGACAACTCTGATATGCCACAAATGCCAATGTCACTTGACAATAAGAAAGACGTCCTCAGAAACTAACATTTTGATACATTTCAATAAATAGGCACTGTACATTAGTACATGTTGTTTGTATTATAAGACAATTTACAGTTTAAAATGCATGAATCCCAGAGGTAAAATAAGACATCCACTAATACACTATTAGCTTCATCAAAAAGATCTAATACTGGAGATATGTCAATCAATATGCATCTGAAAGATAAAATTATGTCAACACTTCTGATGGAATATTTACACCCAAAATGTTAACCCGCCCCTCTCTGACTGATGATCGATTTGTTGGCACCATTTTGTGTTTCAGTGTACTTATTTGGATTGGTGTGTACAAGTCTTAGCAGATGGTCTATTGTACCATAAACAAAGTTAATTTACTCAGGAAACAGAATCTGTTTAAAGAGCAGACAAACAGAAAAAATACCTCTCTCAGTAAAACCAGTGATTTTTCCCTTAAGAAATGCAGTGAGTGGAGGACAGTTACTTATAAATTATGTGCACAAAATTGATCTTAGTCACTTGGAACAGTGTGGGCACCAGGCTTGATTGACAAGTGAAATGTCCAGTCAGCTCCCTCTGTTAGGCTATAGCATTGCTGCTTTATTATGTCTGATTTTATTTCAAATTATCAATTTTTTTTTAAAGTTTGATGTGGTTATTGAAACAATAAAAGCTATTTAACTAAAGAAGAAAACCATTGTTTTCTGCTGGCACAGCTTTCAGAAGAGATCAGCAACCTACACAATCTTCTCAGGGAAACTACATTTCAGAACTTCTCTGCATTTAGAAATAGGTTATTTCACCATTTCCACTCATTCAACTCTACATTTCCTATTTCATGACACGCCATCATTGAACTGTCTCAACCGTAACCAGCCACATGCCCCAGATCACTTCATGTTCCTTTATGTTTCCATTGTAAGTATATCTGTTGCTAGGATACATTGTTCCTACTGCCTAGGCAACAGCTGTTCCTTTCTTCTAGTCACTGGCTGATCAGCATACGCAAGCTGCCAGAGATAAACTGTACTGTGATTTTCCATTGCTGCGTTTATGTTTAGGTAATCTGTAAATGATCCACTGCAATAAAAAAATAAAAATCTCCAAGGAAAAGACTATGACCTTGAAATTAGCACACAAGCATAAAACCAAAATTAAAAGGCTGGACTTTGGAGTTCATGTGTTCTAGTGAGTACAAAGTATAATGCACATAAAACTTTTAATTAAAAAGCAAACTGAAGCACCTTTCAAATATTCTGTTAAAAAAAGAGACAAAAAAGGCAAATTAAGTGGCAAAAAGTGGATGATTCGTAGCAAATGCTTTGGTGTTGGAATAAAAGAAACTTGTGGCATATTTTTTGAGTTTTGTTACATTGAGTTGCTAAGAGTAATTATAGATTGATTACAGATATCACATGCTGAAATTTGAATTCTTGTACAAGCTACTGCTGACAGCATTTTGTTTATGATGCAACACTTACTGTAACTGAAAAGTTGACTCAGAAAATAGTAATTAAATATGTATGTTCTTTCAGTAAACCCACCTTATATTTATCTGGAAATACCAGATCACCTGACATGAGTTTGCATCTTTTGTACTTGATGGGGGAAGTGTTCACTAATATGCATTTTGCTGCAATGTCACTTGTCTAACAGGATCTTCAATCTCCAATGAAGTCACTTTAAATCAATGCTTGTAGTGGCTTCATATCAATGGCTGCAAAATAATATTTTTGCTGAAACCACTTCAGAGATATTTGCTCTTTCTACTTTCACTTGCCCCCTATGAAACATTCATTGAAGTATAAACAATAAATAAAAACATTAGTTTCTCTACAGAAAGCAAAAGGAGTTGATAGGAAAGGGAAGATCTCCAGCAGCACCTTCATTGCCAATCTCCACTGTCTAATCAGTCTCACAAGAGGAGCAGCACAATAGGAAGCCTTGTCAATTGTTGAGCAGGGATGAAAATTATGGATAGGATCAATTACATTACAACAAACTGCTTCCTGATTTCACTTCCAAAGAGACCAGATCCAATTTTAAGATTACCTTCTTATTCTGGAATAATTTAACAGAGAAAATAGTTTTGCTGCATCTATCCTACCAAACCCCTTTAGTTTTAAAATTTCAATAGATTAGAACTTTTTAAACTGAAGAATACAATGCCCTTATGCAACCCTTTATAATACCAGGCATGGCAGATGAACAAAAAAAATACTGAAGATGCTGGAAATCTGAAATAAAAACTGAATATGCTACACTCAGCAGATCAGGCAGCACCCATGGAATGTGAAATTATTAGTTTCACATTGTCGATCTTGATGAAAGGTTCTAATGAAATGCTATTAATACGAAACATTAACTCTATTTCTCCACTGAGGCAGTTTGAACAACTATTAATAGCATTTTCCAAGATTCCAATATATCTGTTCCCTTTCAGTCCCTATGATTCTTCTGAAGTTGTCTCTCTAAACTAAACACAGTCTTCCAAAGAGAATCTAACTAATGCTGTTCAGCTGAACTGTCTCTTTACTTTCGACTTCAAAATCAGGTTTATTATCACTGACTTAGATCACATGAAATTTGCTGTTTTGCAGAAGTTCTGTGCAAAGACATAAAAATTACTATAAATTACAAAATAAATAAATAGTGCAAATAAAAGGAATAAGGAGGTAGTGTTTGTGGACCGTTCAGAAATCTAGTGGCTGAGGGAAAGAAGCTGTTCAGAAATCAATGAGTTGGGGTCTTCTGGCTCCTGTAACTGCTCCTCGATGGGAGCAGCAAGAGGGAATGTCCTGGATGGTAAGGTTTCTTAGTATGGAAGCACCTTCTTGAGGCACTGCCTCTTGAAGATGTCCTTTATGGTGGTGAGAGTTGTGCCAGTGTTGGAACTGGCCATGCCTACAACCCTCTGCAGCCTCTTGCCATCCTGCGATTTGGAGCCTCTGTATCAGCCTGTGATGCATCCAGTCAGAATGCTCTCCACCGTGCATCTATAGAAACCTGCAAGCATCTTTAGCAACATACCAAATCTCCTGAAACTCCTAATGAAGTAAAGCTGCAGGCTGCCTTCTTCATGATGTATCAATGTGTTGGGCCCAGGATAAATCTTCCAAGATATTGACACCCAGGAACTTGAAGCTGCTCATCCTTTCCACTGCTGACCCCTCAATGAGGACTAGCGTGTGTTCTCCCAACCTTCCCTTCATGAAGTCCACAATCAAGTCCTTTGTCTTGCTGATGTTGAGTGAGAGGTTGTTGTTGCAATGCCACTCAACCAGCAACTCTCTCACTTAAGTATGCCTCCTTGTTGCCATCTGAGATTTCACTAACAACAGTGGTATTATTTGCAAATTTATAGATGGCGTTTGAACTGTGTTTAGCCTCCCAGTCATGAGTGTAGAGCAGTGGGCTAAGCACACATCCTTGAGGTGCGCCTGTATTGATTGTCAGTGAGGAGGAGATGTTATTTCCAATCCGCACTGACTGTGGTCTCCCAATAAGGGAGATAAGAGTCCAGTTGCAGAGGGAGGTACAGAGGCCCAGGTTTTGATTAATACCGATGGTGTTGAATGCTGAGCTGTAATTGATGAAAAGCAGCCTATGTTTTGCCATTGTCTAGATGCTCCAAAGCAGAGTGGAGAGCCAGTGAGATTGTGTCCACCGTGGACCTGTTCTTGTGGTAGGAGAATTGCACTGGGCCCAGATCCTTGCTCAAGCAGGAATTCTAGCCATAACCAAACTCTCAAAGCACTTCATCATGGTAGATGTGAGTGCTAACAGTGATAGTCGTTGAGGTAACTTACCCTGCTCTTCTTGGGCACCTGTATGATTGCTGCCCTTTTTAAGGGCATGGGAACCTCAGAGTGCAGCAGTGAGAGGTTGAAGATGTCCTTGAACACTCTAGCCAGTTAGTCGGCACACATCTTTACAGACCACTGCCAATACATGTACACTGCATGGGCACAAAACCCTTTGTGCCTCTTGGTAACTCCAGTTAAAAACCTTATTTATCTTCCTAAGCTCCATTGTTTTGATCTGGCTAGATCCCTTTGAAATTCCCTGCACTCAATTATCTTGCTTCTTACCAGCACGAATTTCAAACTAGGATACACTTTCTATTTCTTTAGCTAGCTCTTTAAGTTACATGATAAAAAGCTTTGGCCCAAGTACAAATCCACAAGGAAACACACTTGACCTACCATATTCATTCACTGTCTCTGACTACCCAACCAATTAACAACTCATGTCACAAAATGACTGTCAATTACATCCCTCTAATTTCTGCTAACAACCTTACGTGATATCAGTGCTTGGTACTAGTGAAACAATATCTACACACTCTTCCCTATTAAACAGGTTGGTGATCTTACTTCAACTTAAGCTTTCCTTCACAGCACTATGCTGATTCTTTCATCTTTTGACACTTGGTTAAGAACTAATTTATTATCTCAGAATGAGTGGAGTAATTTGATTATAGTTAATGGATTTCACATTCACTGTCTTCCACATAAATGGGGTATTTAGCATACAATCATGCAGATTTTAAGTAGATGTGTCCCACTCACCCCATCAAACCTACTCCTGCATTCAATAAGATACATAGTTGATCTCATTGTACCCTTAATTCCCCATTCCCACCCAGCTCTGGTAACCCTTCACCCCCTTACTTATCAAGAACCAACCCATCTTGGTCTTAAAAACATTTAAATACTTTACTTTGAGGAATCAAATTCTAAAGACATGATCCTCTGAGAGAGAAAAAAAATCACCTCATCTGTCTTTAATAGCAAACCGCTTATTTTTAAAAAAGTGAACAAAAACATTGTTTGCTTTCCTAATTACTTGTCATATTTGCATCTGGGTCCTTTGTGAATCAGGCACAAGATACCAAGTTCCCTCCTCATCCCTGAGTTCTGCCATCTCTCACCATTTAGATAATATACTTATTGTTATATTTCCTGCCAAAATGGACAACTTCACATTTTCCCCAAATTATTGTTTAGAGATTTGCTCATTCACTTATCCTATTTAAAAGCCTTTGTAGTGTCCTTATCTCCTCTTTGCAACTCACTTTCTTATTTAGCTATGTGTCATTAACAAACTTAGCAACCATACCTTTGGTCCTTTCATCCAAATCATTTATTTAAATTATAAAACATTGAGGCCCCAGCACAAATCTTTGTGTGACATCACACATTACATCTTGCCAATCAGAAAAAGACCCATTTATGCTTTGAGTTTTCATTAGATAATTAATCTTTCATCCATGCCAATGTTACATCCTACACCACAAGTTTTTATTTTCATATTTTCCATAACTTTTGATGCAGCACTTTATCAAATACCTTCTGAAGTCCAAGAATCCACTGGCTCCCCTTTATTTATAGCAGGATGTTACTTTAAAGAACTCCCATAAACTGGTCAAACATGATTTTGCTTTCACAAAATCACTTTGCCTTTGCCAAATCACCTCAGTTTTCAAAGTGGCCTGCTATAACATGTTCAATCTACAATTATTTGTATGATAGATGTAGGCCTTTGGTCTCCTTTCTTTTTTTGAGTAAAGGAGTTACAGTAGATCTGCAATTTTCCAATCGAATGGAATCTTCTCCATATCCAATGAAGTTTGCAAAATTAAAACCATCTCACTAGTCACTTAATTTAAGACCTTAAGACTTGCAGTTCCAACAATTTGCTCAGTATCACATACTTGGTGACTACAATTCAAGCCACTACCCACCCACACCACTTCCTGTCCCCTCCGAATTCCTCCCTCCCAATTCCTGATTTACAGCTATTTCTGGGATGTCCGTTGCATCATTCATTGTGAATTCTGATGCGTAACACCCATTTAATTCATGCATCATCTGCCTACATTTCCATTATCAATTCCCGAGCTCACTTTCTAAACAGTCAACATTTAAAAAAAAATATCTATACAAACTTTTACTCAGTTTCTGCATTTCTAAATAGGTTAGTCTTGTACTCCCAGTTTTCCTTCCTTGTTTATCTACAGGTCATTTTTTTCATATTTTGTTCAATCATCTATGTTTGATTTTTTTTAAGGTCTAAATCTATCTTTAACTTTTTAAATTGAAGAACAGATGGTGAGCCTTCTCCTTGGAAATGTTGTTCCTTCTTGGAAAGCATCTATACTGTGTATTCCGAAAGATTCCTTTAAGTATCTGTCATTCTATCTCGATCGACCAGTACCTTAAACTAATTTGCCAGTTCATTTTAGCCAATTCTTCTTTCGTGGACTCATAATTGCCCTTAAGTTTCAAATATTAGGCTTGGACTGGTTGTTCACTCCCTCAATCTATATGTAAAATTCAATCATATTTTGATCAATGGTACTGAGAAGTGCCTTCACTACAAGATCATTAATTAATCCCATCGCATTGCACAAGACCTTTCTAGCTCAGTGTGAGCTTGGTTGACTTTAGAGTGTGCCATTCTGAGAAACTATCCCAAAAACACTAAGAACTCCTTATCTAGGCTACCTTTTACCATTTGATTTTCCAATCTAGATATAGATTGAAACCCACATTATTATTTCTGACAAGCTCCACTTATTTCTTCCATTATACTCTGTCCTGCCATAGGTCTAACGCAACTGTTAACCAACCCCATTGTCAATCTAGGACTGTCTATTTAGAGACTGGCCTAGGTTGCCTCATAATTGGACTAACAAAGCTTCATAAATGTTGGTGAATTGCCAAACTCCTAACCTTATCAAAAAGGAAGTTTATCAACGTAGCTGTTAAAGATGAATGAACTAAAGAGACTGCCCTTTGGATGAAACACTTGGCCTCCTTCACCTCAATATCTTCCTTTGTGTCAGATAAGACTCCAGCTACTCCAAAGAACATCCACCGACGCTCTTTGACCAGAATTTAGCTTGTACGCCCAACAACTATATTTAGTTACATGTTGTCTCAAACTCCTGCCATTCCATTCTTAAAGCTTTGATCAATACTGAGAGGATTTCACTTCTTTTTCCAAACTCTCAGATTAACTCTATTATAATGGACATTGCCCAATGGCAAGCATTTTATAGGCAGCAGCAACAAGCTACAAAATGATTATATAGACTATGACAAAAAGCTGCTAACATTAGCTCACTCAGCTGTAGTTAATCCACGCCTTGTCTTTTACTATATCCAAAGGTAATAGTAAGACATATCTAAATAAGTCAAGATATACTGTAATATCATGATACTAGAAGCTGAAGCTAAAGGGAATATTACTTTTAATTATCTGAACAATAAGTCAACATTTCAATTCTACTTTTTATTTCCCTGAGAGTTCTTTAACCTCATTGTAGATATGTTTCCATTGTTTAATTTGAATGATTAGTTTATTTGCATTGTTAAGAACTAAATTTTTACTCAGTTAATTGCATTGCTTGTCTTAAATTAGTGGACTCCCTTGACATTAAAACTGCAAGTTATTAGTAGTGTTTTTTTAATAGAAACTTCAAAATTCAGGTGAGACGATATAAGTATTTCAGCATACAAAGTTATGGTACCTACAGTATTATGAGCCAGAATTTCAATGCTCTCTGAACTGTCTAATTATTAAAGAAGTGGACAATTTTCAACACCTATCCCAAACCAACCCAGGTTGTTTTGAAAGTGGACTGCAAATGGGTCAGCTTCTTTTTGGAAAACCAGGTCTATAATGGAGATTAATCAGGAACACTCAAGAAAACTCAACAGCCAGGAGTTAAGCAAGCTAATTTACATATGTTACCATTTTACTCAGTGCAATTTCTGAGGCTGCTGGTTCTTCTGACGTCAAACTAGCATACAGACTTTTCAGTTGATGAATTAATTTCCAAAATGTAGTAATGAAGGACTCCAGTTTGAGGACCCAAGGGAAGGAGAGCCTTAGTAACATGATACAGGCAGCATTGTGTCTCCACCTCTCCCCCATCACAATTATGGAATGCCTTTTCAAACTTGGGTTGCATTTAACATGACCACATCAGTCAAAGGCTCCAGGTATAATCAGGCAAACATTTCAGCACATTCTGCACTGCAGAAATAAAAAATAAAGCCAAAAGACGTACAAGAATAAAATCAGCAAGAGGCATAGTAGCCTTAATCAGTATCATTGTCAAATTTTTTTTTTATATGCTACTGTTCATCAAACTGCTGTTCTACAAACTAGTGGGACACACACAAAGTTATCTGGGCTGTTTACACAAAGGAGTGGCATTAATATTTCCAACTGAGACCATTATTAGTTATGCAGGAAAGTTACTTTTCAACCAGTAAATAGGAAGTCAGAAGTATAAATTAATGGCTGGTTTTGGATCTTAAATCAGTTGAAGGTCTCCTTATGCGTTTATATTTATCTGGCAAACAGCACGATTTATTTTTCATGATGGAGATGTAGCATCAAGGTTTAAAGCGAACAAAAACCTCATGCACATCTGGAAAATTGGAAATATGGACAGGAGGTATATAGAATATAGAAAATGGACACTGTACACTTTTTTTTATTCATAGTCTGCTCTGTGTTTAAGATGGCTGCCGGTGTCCTTAAGATGGCCACTGGGCCTCTTTCGTCTCTAGCCCGAGTGCAGGAAACGCTCAGTGCGGGAACATGCAGCAGATGGTCAGCACATTCCTAGGAAGGCACTGTTGATTTATTGTGCAGCTAATGGCTGTTAAAGCCAGTGCGACCAATGATTTTATAGCCGTTTTATAACAGTTCTGTAGCTGAAAGTTTTGATAATTGAGAGACCTGGTGCCAACGAGTCTCAGGATACATAAGTAGTGGTGGCACATTTTGATGTTTTATTGCTGATAGCCTTGTAGCTAAAAAGTTAATATTGTCCTAAGGCTGATAGTACTGTAGCCTGGAACCCCAATGCCCATAAATAAGACAGGAGACAAATGTTTGAAGGATGGGCAAATGGTTGAAGGATAGAATTGTGAAGATAAGAGAGAACATGATGAATTGTGAAAGTGTAATTGAGTTATGAAAAAGGTATTAAAAAAAGGCCCCTGAGCTGTGTTCGGGGGCAGTCAGAGAAAGCAGTAAACAGAGAGTAACTGGTGGCTGGCTGTCTGACTGTCACAGCTTTTGTTTGCAAATAAAAGTTTAACTTCTTGAGGAAACTTCTGCGTCTCCTGGTCATTTTCAAATCTCAGTAAACCACAACGGTGGAGGCCATCTATTGGGACCCATCAGCTCAGAATTTCTGCACTGAGTTTCCTGACTCTTGTCCTCTCAGGACAGAAACAGGGAAGGTCTAAAGCAGGCTACAGAGATCCTCTCCGTAGAATAAATAATTGAAGATATTTAGAAATATTCAATATCTTAAGAATAACAATGTAATTTATTTTAAAACATTTACAGTTAACTACTTTTAAACTAGTGAAATTTTCATAATTTAAAAATAAAATAATATTTATCTAGATTGATTGTCCTAATCAAGCCACCACACAAATTCTCCTCAGGTGACAAAGAGGTCATCATACTGGACATCAGTTGTCCCACAATTGTTCACCAAGGAAAGGACTTTGGCTTATTGTATGGGGTGTAATAGAATTGCCAGGGGAATGGCTAAGGGATCTCTTTCTTCACATATACTATTCTTAGGAGTAGCATTCCTTCAATCTTCTCTCCACAAGGGAAGAACAGGCATAATTAGTCAACTAATGGAGGAAGGTCAGTCCGTGACAGAAGGAGAGTCTGAATCGGTTGGCCACTTCAGCAAGAGTCAGTTTTCATTGCGGCACTCCCATTTTTAATTAGGTCAGCAGCAGAAGATGTACATTAAGTGAGCTGGTAAGCAGGCAGGATTAATGTCAGCATTTCTGCCAACATTGCTGCAGTTTCCCAGGTATCATATATCCCACTGAAAGTTCATAGATCAGTTGCTATAGCATGAGCTGCATTTGCTAAATTATGCAGAGGGCTGATTAGGAAATCTTCCTCCCTTTTACTCCAAATACTTTTTGTGTTTGTGTTTCAAACAACATGAACAGGCAAGTTCTGGCTTCCTACCCCCAGATGTTATAACTGCCCAGACATTTTCTTAATTTGGAATCTGCTCAGAAAAAAAAATACAAAAACCTATTTCACCTATCATTTTAATCACTTATATTGCCAAGATCATCCTGGTCTTTGGAAGAAAGAAGAATAACTTGTTTTGAATTGAGATTTAGTCATCAATGAACTTACTAAACAGTAACCTGTAGCAGTAACATCTAACCTATACAGGCAAAGGAATGACTTGTGGCGGTAACATTTAATTTCTTTTTTTTAAACAGTAAATACACTTAGTTAGCTCCATGTTGTTATAAATAAGAGCTTTGCAAATGTTAAGTAACGATGCAAGTAATGCACTTTACTAGGCTCCTTCCCTGATGACTCCAGAAGCCAATTGGTTTCTCTCTCTCTCTCGAAATGCATCAGACAAATATATTGATTGGATAAATAGCTGCAAAAATAGATCAGCGCCAAGAGGAGTATAAATGAATCACAGTTAAACAGGTTAATATTTAAATCACAAGGACTGTAGTAAACTGGAAAGGGCCCATCTCCCATAGCTACCTTGAGCCAAATTGGCTAATTATTGCCACAAATATAACAATGACTTGGAATATACACCCAAGTGAAATTTATTTCTAATCTTTGATGGGAACAGGAATAGCCTTTCTCACTTATTAGAAAATTGAATGAGACCTGTATTTCAATTCTATCCATCTGCCTGGGCTCTATAATCTCATTAGCTTAATCAAACAGAAATCTATTAATGTGAAATTTTCAATTATTAATTGATCCAGCATGCATTGCGTTTTGTGGAAGAGAGCACCACATTTCAACCCATTTTTTCTAATATTCAACCTCCAACTTTATGACAATATCCCTTTGTCTTAGGCTTAAAAGGCAGATGTTAGGTCAATTATCATTTTTAATTTTATTTCCTGTATTTTAGTAATTCTGTATAAATGGCCCATCTCATGAACTACTTCCACCATTCCTGTGCTTTCACCATGTTTAAAAAAACTCAAATTTCCAGGAAGCTACCTTGGATTTCAGCTATTCAGTTCTTCCAATCATTCCTTATGACCAACTCCACTTTTGATACACCCAATAATCTAAACAATACATTCTGTCACTTAATTGTTTCTAATATAAAGTCTATAGCCAGCTCACAGTTTTATTTCTCAATGCTACCAGAAAGCCTTTGCTTATTACTTCCGCACAGCTACTACCCTCTTAATGCCAATCATTAAAACAAAACGTCCTTTTACAGTTTCTCTGTGTAGTCACGATGTCCTTAAAATAGCATGGTTAAGTCTCAAGATAGAACCAGACATGATGGGCTAGAAAAAACTTAGAGGAATAAAGTGCATTCTGGGTTGTAGTTTCATACTTTAAGGTAGTTAACTTATTTTTGCTGACTTTCTATGGTGGTATCCTATGGCAGCAGTGTTTTTCATTTATTGCAATAAAGGAAAAATTTTCAATTGAAATTGAGATTAAGTTTCAATGACCTCAATTGAAGAAACTGCCTGGATTAAAATGTCACAGAAGTGGACACTATTTTCAGTAAAATACTGGCAACCTTGTTCCAACAAGTTAAATATTTTAAAAAGAAGAAAGAGAGGCAGAGGCACAGAAGGGTTCAAAGAGTGATCTTCAGAGTTTAGAAATTTAGAGTCAAAAGCACTGGCTGTCAATAGTGGAGAATCTAAATTTGGGGATGATTATGATACCTCACAGAGATCAGTTGGCCAAAGGAGATTAGAGAGATTGAGAGGTATAGGGTTTTATAGAAAGAATTGTAGACAGCTGCAGGAATCCAGAAACCATAGAAAATGTACACCTTAATGTTTTATACAGACTTTTATATAAAAATGTTACAAAACACCTGAATACATTTACAGATTGGTTAGATGCTTGAGAGTTACAAAGATCACAGATCATTACAAAGAGAATTACAAAAATCAATAAAATGGTCTGTAAATAAATAATCAGATTCCCCAGGTGAATAAGTAAAGAATTTTCTCAAGCAAACATTTATTTGCTGAGATATTTATTTTTTTTAAATGACTATTTTTTAAAATAACTGACTAAAATATTTATTTATTTGATATCCACTGAGAATTCTGTGAGGGGCATTGCACAACAGTAGCCACTGGGGCGATATGTAAGATTATCCACTGGAAATTTCCTAAGGAGCAACAAGTAAGGATATTCACTGGGAACTTAAGGAATAATAAATAAAGATATTCACTTGAAATCTCCTCAGAGTCAATAGGTAAGAATATCCACTGAAAATTTCTTCAGGGACAATAGGGAAGGATATTAACTGGGAATTTCCCCAGGGATAATAAGATTTCCTTGCATTTCATGAAATATTGGAGAATTTTAATACGTGACTAACTTCTCTCTGTGGTGCCGTTACAAATGTTTCAGCGTGGCACTGCACAGAACAGGTTTGCCTACCTGGCAGTAAGACGCTGCAAGGATGCTGTCCCTCACTAACAATAAGAGGAGAAAATGCTGGAAATACTCAGCAGTTAAGGTAGCAGCTCTGGGGACAGAACTGTTCTGTTAAAGGGTCATCAGGCTCAGATTTCTGATGGGAAGTCATTCACCTGAAACTAACTTTCATTTCCCACAGATACAACATGACCTGTTGAATATTTTCAGCATTTTCTGTTTGATTTTTGGATTCCTAGCTTCTGTAGGATTTTTGCTTTTCCATTGCTGTTCCTTGTTGTAGGCTTCTCCCATGCATGAGCAAAGTTTTTCTGGGAAGAACTGCCTGGCTCTGTAGAAGAACTTATCTTCAGAAATGGAAAACAATGTGAATCACGGATTCACAGGAATCACAGATTCCTAAACAGGAATAGTCTGGGCCCGGGTAGGCAGAATTGAGTCTAGATATGGAGAAATAAGTTCGGGCGGGCAAGAGCAGGTGACAACACTAGATCTACTGGGGATTAGCTTTGTCTTTCTGTTTGTTGGACACATGGATCAGTCCTTGTTCCAGACTTATTTGGGACCACTTCCACAACTCTTTCTCCAATACATTGATGACTACATCTGTGCCACATCCTGTGCCTGTATTGAACTTGAATGTCATGACTTTTGCTGCCAGAGTCCACCCTGCACTCACATTTACATGGTCTATCTCCAATACTGTTTTTCCCTTTCTGGATCACACTGTCTCCATCTCAGGAGATGGACTAGCTGCCAACATATTTGACAAGCCCACAGATTACCACAGCTGCCTTGACTATAGATCCTCTCATCCCGCCTCCTGTAAGGCCACCATTCCCTGTTTCCCAGTTTCTTCATCTCCATCACATTTGTTCCGTTGATGAGGCTTTCCGCTCTGGAGCTTCTGAAATGTCCTCCTCAAAGTCAAAGTCAAGCTTATTGTCATATGCAAAAATACATGTATCACAGATGCAGTGAAAGACTTACTTGTAGCAGCATCACAGGCACATAGGATTAGAGACACAACATTCCCAAGCAAAACATAAATTATACAAAATGGGTCTTCCCCTCTGAAATAGTGGATGGAGCTCTCAACCACACTTCATCTACTTCCTGCAAGTTTGCTCCAACCTCCTCTTCCCTGGGACTGAACAAGGATAGAGCTCCGCTGGTCCTCACCTTCCACCTCCCCAGTCTTCATATTCAATGCATCATCCTTCACAATTTCTGCCAGCTCCAACATCATCCAACCATCAGTCACATCTTCCCCATCACCTTACCCTTCTTCATTTCACGGAGGTCATTTCATGATTCCCTGGTCCATCCCTCCATCCCCACCCACCACTCCCCATCCCATAGCACCTCCCCATGCAGCCGCAGGAGATGCAACACCTGCAGAATCAGAATCAGGTCTATTATCACTGACTTATACGTTGTGAAACTTGTTGTTTTGCGGCAGCAGTACAGTGCAAAGACATACAGCTACTATAAATTACAAAATAAATAAATAATGAAAAAGCAAAGGAATAAAAAGGTAGTATTCATGGGTTCATGAACTATTCAGAAATCTGATGGCGGAGGTGAAGAAGCTGTTCCTAAATTGCTGAGTGTGGGTCTTCAAGTCCCTATACCTCCTCCCCAATGGCAGTTATGAGAAGAGGGCATGTCCTGGATGGTGAGGGTCCTCAGTGATGCATGCTGCCTTCATGAGACACCGCTTCTTGAAGATGTCCTCAATGGCAGGAAGAGTTGTGCCCGTGATGGAGCTGGCTGAGTCGACAACCCTCTGCAGCCTCTTGCAATGTCTTTGTGGTTTCTAATTGTTTTTTTAAATTTGATTGTGACTGCTGAACAATGGGCTGAATTTTCTGATTCCATAGATGCCCCAGTGCCTAAGTCAATGAAGGCAAGTTAAAGCAGACTCAAATACAGGTACCTTTGAAGTGAATAGGAGAAGCTGGGTGCTGAAGAGAAGTGGAGCCTTCTTTTTAATTAACAAAGTTGGTTTAAATGTTTTAATTCCTTTTCAGTAATATAAGTTTTTAAAATATAATAATTCTGTTTTTACTTTTTGACATCCCAAGTGAACTTGACTACAAATGAGTGTTATAAACATTCACCCAATGATTGAATATGAAACTTTCACCTGAGCTCAGGTGCTGAAACCCAGTTGAAACATCAAGAACTATGAAACCTTCAGACCCACACGGGTGAATAGATAAAATCTTCTATTATTGGCAAGGCATCATTGATTCTCCTATTTGCATTATTCATGCCCTTAGGATGTAGAGGTATATGTGTTGATCCATCCCTCTTATACATGGCTACTGCTAAACTAATCTAAGTGGTCAGTTTTGTTACTAGAGCAATAATCTACTGTCAGACCAGATGTCCAAAGATTCTTTCAGTCATCCCTTAAAGCCACTGGTACCTGACGAGGATCATGTTGGTCTGGATCTATGGTTTTATCAACCTGATTCATTACTCAGCTCCAATTCTATTTCTAAATACCTAGAAATGTTTCCATATTAAACATCTCTTGATTAGTCATTCATCGTCATTTATCATACAATCATTACTTCAATGGACAGTGTTCAACTAATTGCATGGTTTTCATTGTACATGAAAATGCCATTGCTCAAGCTGGCCTTAGTGCTGCTGGGTGTCTGATAGTCAATTGACAAACTCATAGTCCAACTTATATTTAGAGCCGCCAACTTGAACCAACAGCTGTTCTTGTCTTGTAGCAGGAAGATTGGCTCACCACAAGCTGTAACTTCAGATTTAAGAGATTCCACATTTGCAAGTTTAAAATCTTTGCTTGCTTTTCAGTTTAAGTTCATAGAACCATAGAACAATACAGCACAGTACAGGCCCTTCGGCCCACCATGTTGTACCGCCCATCAAACCACACCTCACACAATCTAACCCTTTCCTCCCGCATATCCCTCCATCCCACATTCCTCCATATGCCTATCCAACAATCTCTTGAACCTGACTAACGGCTCAGTTAGGCTCTAATTGATACCTCAGGTATATGTCCAACTCTAATTTAAATGTAACAAACTCCTCATCATGTAAAGCAAAAGGGTTGACTCATTGATATCAAAATCTGTTGTTCCTGGTCCCTGCTCTGGTCGGCTGTTCCGGTGATTCTTTTGTGTGGCATTTCTTTGTACAATTATTTCTCTTTCCACACTTAGTTACATGTTTTACCAAAAGGACACAATTCCCTCTTGCAGGAGTCCTGCAAGATGGAATCCCGAGAGTTCCATCTCTTGGGATTGTTCAGCCTTCTCCTGAAGCTTCTGTCCATCAAGCCTTAGGATTTCTCTTGGGGTTTATATGCTGCACTCACATTCTGATGGCTTTAAGCAGGGCCGCCACTCATGGCAAACCTGAGCCGTTTTCTCCAAGGTCAGGTTGTTAGTGAGAAATCTTTCCACAATTCTGCATCTCCAATCCCAAAGAGAAGCCTATCATGCGATATTTTTTCCAGTATGACTACAGAGTGCAGATTTTTGTGGCATTGTTCCACCTTGTTGTGCTATACTGTTCTGTGTTCTTCTTGGGCAATCCCTTTGGATCAAGATGGTTTCATGGTTTCTGAGGCGGCTAATGAGGCCAATGTGGGAACTGCAGGCTCTTCTGCAGATGGGGCAGGAGGTGACTGGGAAGGGGAAGTCTGTGAGATGGTGCACTCCTTCCACTGTTTATGCAGGGCCCCTGTGTGCTCCAAATACATGGCTTTCAGTTGTAGGCTAGGGTACTTGAGATGAAAAACACTATGATGGGAAAACACTATGACAGCATCATCATGTTTTACATCCAGATTCCAGCATCTTCAGTCCTTTGTTCCTCTAGGATACTCGAGGGCTTTGACTAAAGGAATGTA
>JARFYF010000074.1:87546098-87557999 GCA_030265395.1 Rhina ancylostomus
AATAGCATGATTACATTACGGAGAAACTGTGCTTTATACTTGAGGTGATAAATTGAAGAAAATATACCAATTAAAATGTTTAATATTGACCAAATTTGGCACTAATTTGGAAATCTGTCAAATCATATAGCTGGGAGTGTAATGTATTAAAAACTGGTTTCACCATCTTGAGTTTTCAGGCAAACTAACACTCAGTCTAGTTATATAAGTTGTGCTTCTGGTACATGTGAGCTCATGTTAATAAGCAAGTAACTTTGATTAACTTTATTTCATCTTTTTCCTATTGAGCCTTAGTGTTGTACAGCACAGATGGCCCCTTCTGCCCACTATGTCCACACTAAACTTATTGCCCATACTTTAATTCCATTTAATTCCATTTCTGATTGAAGCAATGCCCATCTTATTACAGGTTCTATCATTGCATCCACCATAGTTTTTAATGTTATGTAAAGATAAATAAGGCCTATTTAACTGCTCTTGAAAGATCAAGATCTACAAGTGCTACAAACCATTTTAGTGAATGTGCAGTTAATAAAGTATCTTGTGAATTTTTTAACAATAGAACTATAATAAATGAATTTATTAAGTACAATAGAAAAAAAAACAAACTAGATTCCTACTGGCTATTTCTTATCTACTCATTCGGTCCAGATGAAGGGTCTCAACCTGAAACAACATTTCCCTCTGTTGAGGTTGTCCAACCTGCTGAGATCCTCCAGCAGTTTATTTTTTGCACTAGGTTCCTACTGTGTAATTGTAGATTACATATTCTTGTCTGCAAGGATATAACTTACTTAGATATTCCAAAGCAGATGGTTTGCAGCTATGCCATCCTCTCACTTGCTCTAAACTCTAGTTACTTAAATTGATGAAGCAATTTAAACCTTCAACCAAAGAAATTTGTAAATAAACAAATCAGTATATTTTCCCTCTGTAGGCACCTAGTGGTTGAGGTAAAGAATAATTTCCTGGAGCAATATTGACTGAATTAAGCAAACATATTGTTGGACTTAACATTTCAAAATGCTCAGATCCCTTTTCTATTTGCAGGTTTTAAAGATGTTGGATCCTACGCTGTGTAGTAAAGGAACAGCAGATATGCCATTCTGTGATACGTCCCCAGCCTCGTTCCTCTCTAATAAAAAGAGCATTGGACGATTTCATCCATATACCAGATACGAAAATATCACATTTAATTGTTGCAACCATTGCACAGGAGAATTGACAGTCCTGTGAAATAGCTTTTTAATGACATGATTGTATTGGCTATAATTACTACTTTTTCTTGTCAACTACTTGAGTACTTTGAAGCAATCAAACTTGGATATTTGCTTAAAATAAGATTATTTACAAATATTAGTTATATATTGAAGTCAGGTATGTGTGTATTATAAGCAGCACAGTATTCTACTCTATTCTCATTTTCTCTACATTACCTGAACCTTTGCCTTGAGGTTCATTTAATTATAATGAAAATTATGATGTATTTATTTTTAATGCCTATTTTTATAGAGTCAAAAAGATGAGAGTACAAGCAGTATTTATCTGCACATGTTCCTGATACAGTTGTAGTAGAAATGATAACTGTCTTAATTCACATCTAGGAAATGGTTACTTAAAGTTCAGTTAGGTCAGTGCATTTCCTTTGATGTTGCTTATGAAAGAAAAGAATCTTCACTTTTGTGGTGAAATATGTGTATGCTTCAGATAAATTCTTGCAGACTGCTGTATAATCTGTGTTCCTGCATTCTTTATTTATTTAATTGTACCATTGCATGTTTGAAATCTAACAAATGGTAACCATTTATGCCCCAGTTAGTAACATTGTAGCAAAGGTTAATAACTAGAGACTGCAGATTCATAATTATGGTATAAAGAGAAGAATTTTGAATAATTGTTTTTGTGCATTGGGACATGCAGTACTTCACTACAAATGACAAGAAAGAGAATCACATGATAATAATAAGTAATATGCAAAGAAGGGATACAATCTGTAGAAAGAGCAAGGCAATAGGAGTAAGTGCAGAGAGGCTTAAGGGACCTACCAAGCCCCAATGCCTAAAAACAGTTTTTATATTCTGTTGCTCAGTAATCATATAATTAATTTTGTTTTAAAATGGATATTTTAGCAATATACTTTGAGAGAAATTCAATAATTACTTGTTTGCTAGTTGGCACAAATCACGAAATATGCCTGGTTGAGGAGAAAATTCAAAAGAATTTTATCCTTAAAAGCAGTTAGAGGCTGCAAGCAGATTCTAAATAAAGTAGATAATCAGCATAATTGGCTTCATTTTGATTAAAGGAAATGATTAGTTGAATATAGACCACCATTTGCATGTAGCATACAAAACATACATAAAATGGATGGAGCTGAATCATGTCCTATTAATTCCAGTGAAATGCCATTATTAGCAAGGCCTGTATTTATTGTCACTAGTCTTGCAAAGGTGATGATCACTTGTCATCTTAAACTACCTCAGTCCCTGTAGTGAAGTTACTTCCACAATTGATGGGGCATTCCATGATTTGACTTAGCAACCTTAAAGGGACCAGGAGTGTGGGTGGTGCTGATAGTGTTTCCATGCACCTGCTCCCTAATTTGTAGCTGGTAGCTAGTGTTTGGGAGGTTCTGTAAAAGAACCCATGGCAAGTTGTTAATGTTATTCTTGTAAATGGTATTCCCTGTACCACAATGGGCCACACATGAAGGGATTATATATTTAAGGTGGTGTATAGTCTACCTCTCAGGTGACTGCTTTGTTCTGAATGGTGTTGGATTGCTTGAGTGTTGTTGGAGCTGAAATAGCAAGATGGTGGGTTACAGTGAATCATTCACTGCAGGAATCGCAGCCTCTGACCTTAAAAGCGATAACCCTTAATTTTGTTCCAGTTAAATGTTCTCTAGGATTGGAATAAGATAAGCATTGAATGAATTGTTCTCCTCTTAACATGTAAAATAGTCTTCTGTGCAGTGAATGCAATTAGTATTGATCCGTTCTAAGTTTTCAAGTTTCAGCTTAAATTGGCTATCTCTTATACTCCCTCCACTGGGGAAACATACAGTGGAGTTGATTATCCTCTTGTGCCCTACTGAAAACTGAAAATTCTGCTCTTTTTGATCTTTATTTACCTTGCACCCTGAAAATCTTGCTAGTAAGATTTATTTACTAGTAGAAAATCACACTAGTAAATCTTAATGTTTATCATCACTGTATTGAATGAAATAATGTCAGCAAAGCAAGGTAATTTGGCCTTTTGCCAAAGAATGTATTAACTGATACTATAGCAGCATATTTGGAACGTATTGTGAATAGATTATTCTTACAATGCTCTGGCAGCCTTTAATTCCTTTTAAACAGCTTAGGACTGATGCATAAATTTTGACAGTCAAATTGTTAATGATCTAAGTGATTATTTCTGATTTATTTAAATTCTTGGCATCAGAAACCAAAACTGAAATTAAATCTTGTGCACTAGTCAAATTAAAGGTGCTCTCCAGAAGAAACAGATTTGACGGTGGATCAACTGAGTAACCAATTGCCGAAAGGATAATTCCTGTTCATGCATTAAAACTGGGGGATGTTGAGATACAATTTAGTAAGGAACAAAATCTATCCCAAAACTATTTCTACTTGCCAATGCATATCTTACAGTTGAGAAAACAGCAGTCAAGTGCGTTGCATCTTTTTGATGCCATTGGTATTTAAAATTTTTGGCCTAAATTTAGAAAGTCTTGTGTTTTACAAATAATTTTCTAGCAAACTGATGATTTTGACCACTTTTTCCTTTAGGATGCTTGAACCTGGAGAAACCAATGTTTTATGACGACAAATCAGGCTGTTAAAAATTGCACAAACAGTTCCTGTTTGCCTGATATTAGAAAGTGGTGTACATTCCATAAGGGCATTTTTTGTATATCAAATTGCAAGAAAAGTTAAATATAGTGTGTTACGATCGTCTTAAGGAGGTGATACAGTAAACCTGCTGACATTTAATCATTGTTAAACACAACCAGTGCAATGCTCAAGTAAGTTGCTTCCTTGTTCTCCATTTAGGATCACGCTACCAGCTTGCTTGGATTTTCTAGAGTGGCAGGAAATTTGGTGACTAATCTCTCTCCAGATCTCATTAAAGATTTTACTGACTTGATTTAGTTATAAGATTAATAACCTGCCATAAAGTATCATTGCTGGATAAGAAACTCTTCTCCCAGTTTTAAAGAGGATGGTCACTCAGTCATTAGCCAAACATAGGCACTTCAATATGAAGGAGAATTGAACAAGCTTGACCTATGAAGCAAGGTGCTTGTAAGAATTGAATTCTGCCAATGTGCCAGCCACCCAGCACAATCCAAACAACATATTTTATTTTCTCATGATATGGAAAATGGCTATTCAGCCCATTGAGTCTATGCCTGCCCTCACATTAATCCCAATACTTCCATTCCTCCACTTGGTTATTTGTCATGGTTAACTAGAAGAGCCCCTTGTTCTTCTGCACTTGGATCACCAATGTCTACCATAACAGCCTTCATTTTAATATCTTGTTCAATTAATGCCTCCAGAATTCAACACTTCCACTGCTGCAGTATCAGTCTGGGTTATATGTTCTTGTCTTGGCATGTTTCCTTAAGCCCAAACATTTTGCCCCTTTGTGAACAAACAATAAACTTTAAGAGCAAGAGATTCTGTTGATCTCCATGCTATCACAGACATTCCCCTTGTTCACTCTTCCCTTCCTTGGTAACTAAAAAAAACCTCATTTTTTACAGTTCTGATGAGAGGTCATTGACTTGAAACATTAACATTGTTCCAGTATTTTCTGTTTTTATTTTGGATATGATTGAAGCTCAGCCCAGAAAACATGTGGTTGCCAGGTAAAATGGTTAGGAAAGAGAGTTATAAAGTGTTGATTTGAAACTTATGCAAACCTCTGAGGAATAACAGAGTCCATACTTGCAAAAAAAGATTCAGAACTCTCATGGAAATGAGGCAGTGGCAGGTAGTGTTGTAACTTTTTTTGCTCAAAATATTTGTTGAAAAGCAGATCTTCAACTTGTGTACAAACTTGTTGAACAATGCTTGGAAAGCCCCATACAGCCTTAGTTTGTATGTTATAAAATTGATATAGAGGAGCTGCAGTAAATGACCAGAATAGTATAATAAACATGACGGGTGCAGAAGGTGGCCATTTGCTGCATTGTGGCCTAGGGAAAACAGCCCAATATTTCCCCATCTTTCCACATATTATTAAAAAGATGAGGTCCCAATATTATTAAATGTAAATGGAAATATTGCATAGAAAGTCCCTCATCTGTGGCAAATTGTCTTCAAGGTCCTGACCCCTTTTCCAAAGTGTGGAATCCAGAAATGGGTCATTAACTTTATGGAACTTCTGTTTCTGTGATCAGAAATAAACCATCTGTCTTAGCTTTGTGTAAAACAAAATTACGTTTTATTTTGTCACACGATTCTTGTGACTGATTTTTTTTAAAAGCCATTTCTTTGATCCTTCCTGATCACTGTCATCTGTTAGTTCTCCATGGGCCAGCAAGTCTCACTGAGTGAGAATTAGCGTGTCCTGGAATAAGCTGCATTTTTATACTATGTGTCATATAGAAATAAACATCTGGGCATTTTACGAAGATGCTACAAAGTTTACAGTTTTGAATTTTAAGAATGTAACAACTTTTTATTTAAACATCTGACCACTTACTATTATGTGACAAATTGTATAAAGGAATTGTGTGCATTATTACTGAATAGTATCAAGCATTTGTTTGATCCTTGGAAAGTGCACATCTAAGCATTTGGTAAACAGTTCTTTTTTATTGTCATGAAACTTACTCTGTATTTTTATAGATACAAAGGTACCATAACACTGTACTATGAATTGTCAATACACTTGATCAAACAATAATTTCATCATGTAGAATGTCAAAGTACAGATGTGGCTATTTCAATTTGCTTCATTTTTCTTTCTGCCTCCAACTGCCGGTTTTTAAAATAATTGTTACCTTTACAACTTTGGTCTGTCCCCTATCACAGATAATCCTTCAGTTCTCTCCACCCCTGTCCTTCTCCACAACTTAAAACATTCTTATCTCTTTTTCCAGTTCTGATGAAGGATCCTTTACTCATAATGTTAGCTTTGTTTCTCTTGCCAAGAATGCTGCCTTATTTTCTGAATGCTGAGCTAACAGGGTTTTCTGTTTTTATTTTGGATTTTTAGCATCTGCATTTTTTTAAATTACTAATTGTGTCTCAAAGAAATTTTCTAAATGAACACACAAATTGTGCTTCCTATGAATACTCCTTTTGTATAGCTTTAGTGACTGTCTAAACCTGTATAACGGAAATTATAACAGGTAACATTTCTCAGAATAATTAGTCTACTATTGGAATTTTCTCTGTTTAAACTATATCAGTCTAATATAATCAATAGCAACTCAAAGTACACAGAAATCTGAAAAATCTTACAACCTTCATGACAGCATTGTTATTGGTATGTACTTCTAAAAGAAAGGTAGTTATAAAACTATCTCTGGGAAGTTCCATGGGACTTCTCTATTACACTAGTATAGCTTTGGCAAAAATGGAGTTTCATGCAAATTACACAGAGGACCAGAAGCCCCAAGCAGGTTGCTTGTGGCTGGAAAGGAGACTTATCGATATAGAGGGTTATGGAATGTATTTCACAAGCTAAATTCTCAATTTCAGTGAGGTTTAATATGAGGGCAATAATGTAGACATTTGGCCATTCCCAAATGAGAAGCAGCATAACAGTAAGGCACCCACAAAGCATTCTTGGTCACACAACATTTCCTTATTCTGTCATTGCCAGAGAAAAAAAACAGATCATCTGTCTATTCAGTTGGTAGGAATGCTGTGCATGTTGGGGTGGGGGGGGGGGGGGAGGAAGGAACGTATGCATTTAATTGCAGGTACAAAAGTTTATTGACACTCAACCTTATTGACATTCAACCACTATAGAGTTTAAATAATTGGGTTCAGATTGAGTAGATAGAATTTAATTTATTGGTTGTATATAGAAAACTGCACTAAAATCTACTGAAATACCAATGATTTATTTTTCATAGCTATGAGAAACTTCTGTGCAAAGTCCAAACTCAAATACCTGTCTACTTGAACCTATTAAAATAATGTTTTTAAGTGCTAAATTGATTTCTTTTCCCCACTGGAATACAAAAAACAGTAACAACATACAGACTGTGTAGATAATTTATTACAACCTAATCATGCTGTACGCAATGCTCAGCCAGTATTGATACTGATGCAAAAGCATGCTGAAAAATCAGATAGCATTGTTGAGATCTCCTAAGATATGTTTATGCTAGTGAAGTGCAATATGCAAACCCACAAAAGGATTCTGTTTTATCTGAACCTTGCATTGAGGTATTCTAAATGTAAAGAGAAATAGGATGACCAGGATTTTCTAGAACCTGTAGCCATAATTGTCAAACTGAAATGATTTAGATTCATTAAGAGAGCACAGCAGAGTCTGCATTCTTTTTACTCTTCTAGCTTCCATTAGAAACTTCTTGCATCGCTCCTTGGCAGCCAACTGCTCGGCACGTTTCTCAGCCTTTTTTCTTTTTAGCCATCTGTAAAGATACACAGAAAAGTATTGCATCAAATGTTTACTGAACTCACCCGAATAAAAGAACTATATATGCCCATCTTGCATATAATTATTCATTATCTTTCCATATTTAAACATGGCCTTGTATTTATGATATTTTATCACATCTGAGAAGCTGTTCAAAACACTCCTTGCAACTTAGTTTTCAAGGAGTTATTTGCACCAATTCCCCAAACATCTGTCAGATACATGGTCTACAAGTTTACTTCATTGTTGGTTGAAGGATATCATGTAGCCTGGGCAACTGGAGAATTTTCAGATCTTTGGTCTTCAGCATCCACTGAACAAGTAGGTGAGATTTTCTTTTAACATCTTATTCCTAAAACTTGCTTTATTATATTGGCTTAAAATGGGTGCTAATAAACTAGTGGTTCTCTACCAAAGTATCAATTTTATATGAACACAGAATAAATTATCTTTTAAATCACTTAGTTCTACATAATCAAATGCACTTGAATTGACCAAGAAAAACACAATTATCTGCTACTACAATTTCACATCTAGAAAGACTACTGCTAACAATTGGAAAGTAAAGAACTTTTTTTTTGTTCCTAGTATCTCTGACTTTATGATGGAACTAATTACATATGAAAAAAAATGTAAGAATTTCCAAAAGCAGTCTATTGATGCTAATGTTTAAAATGCAGGTCATAGCCTACAACTGTAAATGTTAGCTCATCCCAGTTTACTTTTGTAAATATGGTTAGCATGATTTTAGTGCAAAGTAAAATTAAACAAGTTGAAATGATTAACATTTCCTTACTGTTTAAAAGCTTTTTCAGAATCTTCTCTTGTGTGGATTCTTGAGTTGTAATCTTGCTCCCTTTTTCTCATAGCTTCTATTTGCTGTTCTTTGATTTGTTGTTCCCGTTTTTTCTTCAGCCAGAGATTGAAGGCTTCATTTGGGTCTCGAAATTCCTTTAAAAATGTTTTAACAAAAAGGTACTATCATCCCAGATTAAACCTATGCTACAGTTTTATCATTCAAGTTAATTTTCATGTCCGATGACTTTAGTGCAAGGCATCCTTTGGTAACTTTGTTCCACTAAGGTTATAACCCAATACATAATTTGTGAAAATACAAAATTAAACCTTATTGATAAAAATTATTTTATTCTTGAGAGTTCAAACATCTCTTTCCCAGACTACAGCTGCTAGCTCAAGAAACAAACACATAGGACTAAATTTTGCTATAAATACCAGCAATCCCATGGCAAACTACCAGCATTAACCCCATAAGTGCAATCAAGTTTAGAACTTTACCACATGCTCAGCCAAAGGGCAAGGCTTAACTTGCTGAAAAGTTCCAACTAATGAGTTTATCATCATATCCTGCAGTTAGTCTATGTGAAATCCAATGGCAGAACATTAACTTGCTGAGATCTGTGAACCTATTCATTTAAATCAAGATTTTTTTTTACTGAGGAAGAATGGCAAGAACAAGTTACATTTTTATTAATTTGTTCACTAGTGTTTTTATTTATAAACTATTAACCTACTTTCACTTGATTCACTTTTTTGAAATGTTTAATTTCATTTTTTATAGCCTTTGAATGCTTCTGAATATCAGAAATATTCAAAAGCACTCCAATAGCTTCACACTTTTAACAGATGACAAAGCTTGGGGCACAGCTTTTTCCATTTTTCAAAAGGTCTTCTCAAGAATTTTGAGACAGGATTTGTTCTATCCTGCCCATACATCCCAATTGCATCATGCAGGTCCCTAGCAGGATGAAAGACCTGGTTGATCAGGTCCAGGACACACTCCATCAGCAAGGTTGACCAAACTAGGTAATGGGGAATCCTCAATAATTCTACACCAGAGATGCATGAAATTAGCTGAGAATCAACTGGATTCTCCCACCTACATAGGAACGTGTCTGGCTTCCATCTGATATTTTTCAAATGGTAAAAGCTGAACTTTTATGGTCATCAAGCAGGATATCATTGTTTAGAATTTTTAAGACAATTGCATTGAAATTCATCCCCACTGAAGTTAGTGGAATCAAGTTTCAGAAACAGAATGCACAGTGGCTAATTTATAATAGTTATTCATACTGACTGAGAATGAGTATTTGTATAAGTTATGTTGTACAACAGGATATTAATACTTCATAGCGTTTACCAATGTAGGGAAAAGCAATACCTATTCTGCATTTATTTGCAGCTTGGAAAAAATAAACAATTACTGAGGAAATTAACTTATTTCATCTTTTTAATTGGTACATTTGCATCCGAATTCTCAACTTTCCTCAAAGCATAGCACAGTAATACCTCACCTTATAAAGGAGCTGTGTTGCTGGAAACCATTTTGTTACATAAAATTTTGCTCCAAGGGTGAATATATAAGGGCAGAAAATATCTATTGACACTATGACATGAAACTTAATAGCAAAGAAAACTGTCTTTAGAACAGATTTCACTAATAATTTTTCATTATCCAGGGCTTCATAATGCAGAGTATTTCTGTCTTGCTTTTGTAATGTAATAGTTTATGGAACTCCAGCCAAGTGCTCATTAGAAACACGTAAGTGGTGGTTTGTAAAGGAAGCACAACCTGATCTTCAACATTTTTTAAAAATGAAAGTGGAACATCTGTGATTTTTTAAAAAAAAATGAAACCATTAAAATGGTGGGAAAGAGGAGAAAGGTCTTTGTTAATCAAAAACCTTTTAGGCCATTAAGGAGCAGTTAAGCTTTGTCTATGTCGTGTGTTGTTAATATTATAAAGTCTGTGTACCAGTCTATACAAACAAAAGAAAAAGGAAAAAGGGGATGGCAAGCAAAAAATGGCCAATTCTGATACAAACAGAAAAAATGAATTATCTAAAATTGGAGTATTCAATATTTGAGCACAAAAAAAGTTCCTCAAAAGTATCTTTGTTACTTGGCTATATGAAATATATGTTAATCATTTCAATATTTTATAGTTTCTTTAAAGTTAAATAGTATTTAGTTTATCATATTTAAGATGTATTGGCATTTTAATGCTTTAATTTGGACATACTGGGCTAGAAATTAATCAGGCCTAGAGAACGTGCACTGAAATGACATTCAAAAGGAGGCCCACAGGAGTTTGTCTATGTGGCCTGTGATTTTTGTGTGCACATCTCATGCAAAACATTGTGCGCGCACTTTGGGGAGCCAATTGCAATGTTATAGTCAAGTGATTTTAGAAGATCCAAGCACCAACAGACTGATGTCCTCATTTAGTTCAGGGGAACTGACAAATGAATACAACTATTGTTGGAAATCACTTTGTAACTTGGACCCCAGATGACCAATGAAACCACAAGCACTCCATTATACCCATACAGACCCTGAAAATTTGTTTGATGACCCAGCCATCTACAGCAAGATCCTGCTTTCTAATGGTCTCAGAAAGACACCAAAAGAGATGGAAAATATTTCACCAGTGGGAGGTCATGCCAGGGAGATAGATAAGTAACCATAGTCATATCTGAGCACATGGCTTCAGTGCTACAAAAAATTTAGTCAGCTCACGTATATAGTCTGGTCAATGTAACCTCTAAAAATGCCCATCTGTTGACAAGGACCAATAAACCTATATACTTACCACTATTCCAACATTCAAAACACATTTCGCACATCTTATATACTTGCACCTATCTAACCATGGCAGCTATATCATATAAAGCTATTGCAACATACTCATAAATACTATTGCATGCAATCAGCAATAGCAGACTGGACAGAGGTATGACCATGTCCTAAGAATCAGCCATTTAAAGTTGAAGATGCTGGTGAATATATTCAGAGAACAAGTAGTTAACAGTCAATTAGAGATCATGGAAGATGATGATATGCTCATCACCAATCTGCCTCTTCACATTCCCATTTACACCTTATTTCACACACTCTTTGCCAAATTACATTGAGGTGGTTCAAACATATCTCCTCTTCCCTTCAGCATCAGTACAGGCCTTGTGCCTTTTTCCTTTCAGATATAAAAATAACAAGGATTAGGGCCAATAGAGAAGCTACACTGTTCTAGCAGAAATATAGATGATGGTGCACAGCACATTTGACATTTGCATTCACCAACTCAGATACTAGCACTTTATATATAATACAGGAAGCTAAGTCACAGGATCTGCACTTGACCAGTCACCAGGCATAAGTGAATCACAGGCCAGGACAAAAGGGTAAATCATGCCAATTTCACAAAGGATTATGTGGTACACTGGCTTTGCCCCAAATGATTCAAAGTCTCTC